>JAYMSF010000081.1:0-22422 GCA_036897335.1 Silene vulgaris | reverse complement strand
TCAAGATTTACGACTCTAAGAGTACTTCACCTGTCACAATGTGTTGTGATATCACTGTGAAATGTCTACCTATAGGCTCTCATACGTGCATAGGCAACTTCTGCATCACACAGCACAAGCCGAAACCAGGACAGCTGAAAACAATGCAGCCTATAAAAGAGGCTAAGGTTAACAACCTTAAGTCTGCTTTAAGCAACGGGTTAACTGGAATCAGAGCACCACATATAGTGTATCTTAGTTATACGGTACCACTGTTGGTAGATCATACCAGAGCAAAGCTGTTACCCACACTCATTAAACACTGATCATTTCCAAAAAGAATACAGATTTAGAAACACTTATCAATTTGGATGGCAACCGTTCAGTTTGTGGGTAAAAGTAATTGTGTGCGCAGGCTGGCTATCTGTCACAATGGCGGAACTGTACAAATGGGTGTTTTAGTATCCTGGATGAGTTAGTCCATTTGCGTGGCAGGTTACTATGAGTTCAGCGCGATTCGAGTTCAGATCAAGCAAGTTCAGTATTGATGGTGGTGCATAAGCTCCTACTAAAGTTGAATTGAGTGTATTATTGATTCGGCAGCAATTAAACTCGAGAAAGGAATAATAAAAAATCAGAAATGGCATTTAAAGCAATCGAAATTAAAATCAAAACATAAATTCAATTGAAATAATCAATTTAATCGATTCGAATTGAAAAACACAAGATAAGCAAACCTGAACAGTTTGGTCAATCAAATTCTTCCTCTGCTGAGCATTAGACACATGACAAACTATACCAAAAGATTCAATCCCTTTACTTTTAAGCTTATCAACTGCCTCATCAACATGTTTCTGCAACAATCACATCAAAATTCAATGAACCCGAGCTAGTAAAAATACAGAGAAACAATTGGCAATATAATTACTTTTTCCGTCTCAATCATTTGTTTACCTTTGATTAACATAGGTTTTTACAAAGAATAAAAAAAGGATAACAAATAAATGAACCCAGATCACAATTTCTATGGTAAACCCAATTAACCCTATTAAAAACCATGATTTCCAGCAAAATTAAACAGGCCCAGAAAAAGAACTACTTTTTCCGTCTTAATCATTTGTTTAAGTTTGATAAAAATAAGTCGTAACTGTTTGCGGGAAGAGATGATAACAGAAGCTCCTACTAAACCAAGGCGTTCAGCCATACCGAACCCGATTCCTTGGGTTGATGCAGTGATTATGGCTACCTTTCCTTCAAATCTTTTGCCAATTTTCGACATTTTGTTGATTAATTTTTGAGGTTGATGCAATGATTAATTTTGGATTATGGCTACCTTTCCTTCAAATCTTTTGCCAATTTTCGATATTTTGTTGATTAATTTTTGAGGTTGATGCAATGATTAATTTTGGATTAATAAAGTTTTCGACTTTGGTCAATAGAAAAACAGAAGAAATCAGCAAATGAAATCAATCAGCTCTGAAAAACGCAATACATGAACAACTAATCTAGATGAATAGGAGGTACCTGATTTCGACATGTGAATTACGACGATGAAATGGTTTGATCGCATCATCATCGTCATCGGCATCAACATCATCATCATCATCATCATCGCCGTCGTCGTCATCGTCATATTCCATCGTTGTATTGGTCTTCGGCATCATCGTCGGCATCACTATCATCATCGTCGGCCTCATCACCATCATCATCCCCATCACCTATCGGCATCATCACCACCACCAAAATCGACACCACCATGAAAACCACAAGTTCTTCCGGCGGTTGAATCCACCAGCTATCAAAACTAAAATAAAAACCACCTGTTCCACTCTTACAATAATGGAGGCAATGAGATGCACCGCAAGAGCCGCCCTCTGGGAAACAGGAAAGGAGATCCCCGGGCTATAGAACCCGCCAGCTATCAAAACCCAACCATAAAATAAAAACCACCCATCAAAATCTGGTGATGATGCCGATAGGTGATGGGGATGATGATGGTTAAATCTGATTTCTAGTGTGTGGTTGTCGGCATCATCATCGCCCATCAAAATCGCCATCAACATTAAATCCACAAGATCAACTCCGATGATAAAAACCACCAGTAATCAAAATTCCAGTGATAAAATTAAAACCACCCGTTCCACTCTTACAATAGCGAAGGCAATGAGATGCACTCTCAGATGATGCAGTGCAAGGATCGGCTTTGAGAAGAAGGAAAAGAGAAGAGAAGAAGGAAAAGATGAGAGTAGGAAATAACGGAAGGCCAAGATCGAGGAAAGGGCTGAATGGACGGACGAGATCAACAACTATTCCTAAGGGAGTGCACTATTCCTAAGGAAAACTACTATTCCTAAGCTACGGTAACCCAAGTTCTCATATTTTATAGGAAAAGGATTTTCAAAATAAAGCCGTAGTAAGCCTTTCATAAGTCATAACTCAAAGGGCTTTAGTCGAAAGGATCTTACTTAAGTTGATCATATGTGGTTGGATAGACTTATATGAATTTGGGACTCATGATTGGAAATTAGAGAAAACTTGGCAAACAGGTCACTAGTTCGTTTTAGGTTTGTTATTTAGCTTAGTCGGTTTATGCTATTACATATGTCTTCTTATCGTGTGCCATCAAGGCACACACCTTAGAAAAATTGCAACAATAATATTTTAGGTATTTTTTCTTAAACATATAATTAAAAATATTATGTGTGAATAAAGTAAAAGTTTCTAAAGTATCTATAATACCGACAATGGAGTGTTCATCGAGAATATTGAATTCTAATCAAATTAAGTTGTGAATATGTTTTTTTGCGTGATTTCGGTAACTCGATCATTTTATGTTTTCAATGAGATGTCGAGTAAAATATTCCAAATTATATATTAGTTCGACTATAAATTTATTTTATCAAAATATATAATATACTTAAAAAGCGTATTTTAAACATGATCTTCCATACAAATAAACTGCGTTCAATATTCCGTAAGGATTGGAGTCTAGTGACTAAAAGTTTAAAACTTGGTGAAATTCTCGAGGAACTTAGGTTAAAGTCTTCCCAATAGCAATCTTGTAGAGTGTTTAGTTAGGGTCGAGTAATTCCTTCTAGATTTCGAACCTGTCACTGTCAGAGTCTCGGGTGACTTATCTGGTATACATGATGGTTTACCTAGTGTGCACTAACGATAACGTCTGCGGGTTCAATAAACCGTCTAGTCAATAATGGGTCTAGTTACTCTAGCCTAACCAAACCCATATGGCCATAACCCACCCACCAAGCACACCACTATCATATACTCAAAACCCTTGTCATTAAAATCAGAAATTAGGGTTTTAGCAGAAACAACTAAACTCAAAATCCCCAAATCAATCCAGCCATCAATTCAGAAATCGCAGAAATGGGGAAGAAGAGAAAGCACAGTGAATCCCAGAAACCTGAAACCCCAATTGAAAACGACGCCGTTGCACCAGAAAGACCACAAAGAACCCTATTTGGTTGGAAGGACAAGAACCCTAATGAAGAACTTGAAGAAATCAACAATGGCGGCACTGGTGATGCTTCTCGTCCTCAAGTTTTCCGTAACAAGGAGAAAGTTCTTATCACCTGTTCTCGTCGAATTAATCACAGGTTATTCTTAAATTTCTATTAGTTTTGAGAAATTTTGGTTTTTTATTAATTATTTTTGGTATTATTGCTTGTTTTTTTGTATTATTGTTTGGGTTTTTGTTTGTTTTGAATTGGTATTTGATAAAGTTTCAAACTTTGTAGAAATTTTGTTGAAATTTCTGGTTTTTGATACATGGGATTGTTATATGTGTGTTCTTGGTTATAATTTATGGTTTTATGGGTGCTTTTTTTGATGTTGGATAAGCATCAGATTCAACCTTGTTAACATATTGTTGATTTACGAATACTCGTAAGACGGTTTTACACAAATTTATTGTAAAACCAGGTTCGAGCTATGTAATATTGTGTAAAACCGCCTTACGACTAACTGTTGTTAATTTTGATTGCGCTCAGGTATATTTTTGATGTTGTATTGAGCGACTTCTTGTTGTCGTTTGTGGTATTGATTTGTGTTGATACTTTTGTTATTAGGTACCGTCATTTGATGTTGAATATGGAGGCATTGTTGCCGCATTCTAAAAGAGATAACAAGGTTGAATCAAAGGAGAGTAAGGGTGCGACTTTGAATGAGCTTGTTGAGCTGAAGAATTGTTCCTCCTGCTTGTTCTTTGAGGTACTATTCCCTTCATTTATTCATCCATATACGAACACTGCAAAATTTGGTTGTAGTCATTAAAGCGGCTTAGCCCTATGGGTAATTGATTTAATGTAATGTTTGAAGTGCACAGTAAGATATTTGTCAGTGAGGCATTACATTGAATTCATTATTTTGTGCTGAAATAGTCGAGAAGTTCATGTGGTGGTTAATTGAAAACTCATTGCGCATGAGGGAGTGGGATACGAGTAGAATGATTCGGGTTTCAATTTGATTTGTGGAATTTAATCTTTATGCCTTTTGGTTCCTCCTTTCTAATTGCAGTGCAGGAAGCATAAAGATCTTTACTTATGGATGGCCAAGTCCCCTAATGGTCCATCTGTCAAATTCTTGGTCAATGCAGGTATTCATATATTCTGTTTAATCCTGTCGAAGACGATACATTATTGGCTGCACTTCTCATAGTCTGTGTAGACAGTGTACAATACAACTAAACAACTTACTTCTATTTTTCAGTTCACACAATGGAAGAGTTGAAGCTTACTGGTAACCACTTGAAAGGTTCACGACCTCTGTTGACGTTCACAGCCAATTTCGAAAAAGACCCCCACTGGAAGCTTTTAAAGGAATTGATCACTCAGGTATCTTTTTTTTCCCCCACTTTTAAGAAGCTGATTGATTCAGTGTGTTACGCTTATATAATATCTTAGTAGTATTATTAGTTCACTATGCATTACAGATTTCTGTGTTATTTATTTATACTAATAAAATTTAATCTTTTCTTACTTTTTGCTCCTGTTATGAAAGTGACACTTCTTGTCCATATGATCTGCTAATACTTCTAGGCTGCTTCTGGCTATGAACACTTAGAGGTGGGGTGCTTTAGAGAGTCGATCGTCAACCTACAAATGGAGTTCTTTAAAATTGATTTCCTTAGTAACTGAAGCTTCTTCTCCGTCTGCATAATTAAAAAATTCAGCTTATTTCTGTTCATTTGCATAGCGTTTGATTTCTCCTTTCTGTCCTATTCTTGGATGCTTTTGTTTTAGCTTTCTGTCCTCGTAATTTGCATCAACATATCTGATGTTCTTGCTCGTTGTTTATACAATCGTGGGCCTTCAGGATTACTTATTTTAATTACTACTCTTTGGCGCAGTGTTCAGCTTTCTCTTTATAATGGCTTCTCTTATCTTTAATTGGTTTGATTTCTCTCTTATTTTCCAGATATTCCAGACTCCGAAGGATCACAGGAAATCAAAGCCTTTTTTTGATCATGTCTTTGCTTTCTCTATCCTAGATGACCATATCTGGTTTCGTAACTATCAGGTTGGTACTGCATATGTATATTATCTTTGTTGAATGTTAGCTAGGATTGTCTGTTCAGTGGTACATCATGCTCAGAGTTAATGAAGTGACTTATGTATATGTGAAAAACATCATTGCTGACTCCGTGTCTCGAATGCTCTTGCGGTCCTGTCTTCGGCCTTGTAAGGGGTTCGTATGTAGGCTATCATATTTCATAGCTAAAGAATATTGATTTTTTGGCTTCATTTGAAATGGAAAAGAGGCTCAGCTACAATAGTGTTAAATTCCTTATGGCCAATAGCTACCCTCCTGAGAAACAATCCTTGTGATTTTGATGTTGCTGATCTAGCAGTCTATCAGAAGAAAGTAAACCGTCTAATACATCTCTTTCTTGACAGATTACTGTTCCGCACAATGAACCAACTAAAATGGACAGAGGTGGCTTGGACAAAATGACCCTCACTGAGGTTTGACATGTTTAACTATTGTTCATTATATAGTTTTATTTTCTCGTGGACAAGTGTTAATTTGGTTCTTTTAATTGACAGGTTGGTCCCAGGTTCTGTTTAAACCCAATCAAGATATTTGGTGGAAGTTTTGGCGGCCCAACTTTGTATGAGAACCCCTATTATGTTTCACCAAATCAGGTAAGACCGCGAGACTATTTGGATGCTTTGTTTTTCTTTTAGTTCGTGGGCTTTTTTTACACTTTTAGAAGGTCACATTGCCTCTCCAACTTCTGCATTAGGAGGAATATGTATGCTATTTATAATATGTCATGGTTTGCGCTGCTATAATAATTCGAGTTAACGCTACAGCAGTTAAATGAATAAACAGCCGATCTGTAGTGTCTGGAGGATGATCTCATGCTATTTTAGGGTGAGACCAACCCATTTCTCCCACTAACACCAATATGCTATTGTGTTTGGTTTCATTTAAACACTGAAACGAATCCGTGCGCCCACCACTAATTACCCGTTAACCAAACTATATGTGAGACAGTCTCGATGGAGACTAACTATTTTGCTTTCCAGATACGAGCATTGCAGAAGAAAAAGAAGGCTGGGAAATACGTCAAGAAAGTTAAAGCCAAGACAAGGAGAAAGATGCATGAACTTTCAAACCCAATGGAGCGTGACGAGTTTACTGATATGTGGAGAGAGTGATGAGCTCCTTGTTTACTGTTTTATCCCTGCGATTTTGTATGGCAATTCTCAACCGCGTGAGCAACAATAGAACCTACTTGATCATTCCATTCCAGTGTAATCATAACGTACTTTATTTCAGATTATTATGTAACAAAAGCAGGAATTTTGTTATTTTAAAGTTGATCATCGAACTGTCCTGGGTAATTTTTTTGTTGTCAGTCGTCACCCCTCAAAATTTGAATTCGGCAGTCAACAGCGTCTGCTTAAGGTCATCTCGATCTGGCAAACTCCTTGGGTTGTGTCTAGTTGTTGGGGTTCAACTTAGCCATTAGGCTGGATTGTCATGTATGAGTATCTTATTATCGGACAATGCAGTCTCAAGGCCATCATCGGGTGAGTTCGGGTTAGGACTGAATAGGTGTAGCCATGTGGATCAGTGAGTTGCGTGGTAAGTGGCACTACATACAAGTACTTTGCGTATACTCTTCTCCCTTTGACTATTGAAGAACAAGTACTTCATTTGCTTAGCAGAATAGTAGGTACTCCAAGGTTGAACTTGTGGTTTCAAACATCCAACAAGTCTAGAAAAGTGGTGGTTACTATTTTCCCCAATTTCTACGTACGCTAGAAATATACTCAGTAGCACATAATCGATAGCAAGAAAAAGAAAAAGCAGCCAGGCGTACCGAAATAAAAATTTACTCCCTAGGATTTAGAATAACGTGATTTATCTACGACTGTATGTTTAGTGTATCGTATTATCAAATACCATAATTACTACAAAAATTAGAATTTCTGGGTCCGAATTATAAACAAAATCAAAAGAAAATAAGAAGGTGCAATGTTATCATCAATTAGTCTCACTTTAGACCGATATATCCGTCTAAAGTGTAGACGGGTCAAATATGTCACCACTTTACATAATAAGACAAAGTGGTGACATTCCACTTATTGTTTGTCTTATTATGAAAGTGGTGTGATATTTAATCAATCTACAACTTTTAGACCGATAGTTTCCGTCTAAAGTGAGAATTTGTGCAATAACAAGGAGCGTAAACAAGCCGAGTGACTATGTCCGCGTAACAAGCTTTCATAATTGGTTCTGTTAAAACTTACTCATAATTAGTTTGGTCAAGTCTTAACTCGTGCTCATTTAATTGAGTCCGAGTCAAGTTTAATAAAAAAACGAGCTGATCCCGAGCTTAACCAAGCTCGATATCAGCTCAACTAACTTGGCATTGGTATAGAATGTGTGTGGAGGGAAGCCACCACGTGTCCAACGAACTGATAACTAATTTGTTCACATGTACAACCATGGACCCCATTTTCCTCCAATCCCAATGGAGATTCTCTATTCTCCAAGCATCTTCTTTCTTCCCAATTTTCTATACCTTTCTTTCTACTCCTTTCTTCTTCATCATCATCTTGTATATATTACCATTAAAAATATAACACTAAAAAAACAATTAAAAAAATCACTTTTTTTTAACAACCCATTAAAATAATCAACAAAATGAGAGCTTTAAATTGTGGGTTTGAGCTAATTGATGTTCAAAATTCATGGAAATCAATCTACCATACAAAAGTTTCAACCTTTGCTTATTTTAGTGGGACCCATTTGATTTCCCCCGTCTCTGCGGCATTTCGTCGAACACTTGGTGTGCGTAAGGGAATATGTGTTCCTAGATCAACTTGGTCGCCGGAGATCCGGCGACCGGCTGATAGGGTGGTTTTTGGAAATGGGTCGGATTCAAGTTCGTTTCTTTTGAACCCTGAGACTTCTGTTTCGATGATTACGGGTTTTGATGGGTCTGGGTCGGGTTCGGGGCTTGAGGTGTTTCTTGAGTTGGTTCCTGTGATGAGAAATGCTTTAGCTTGTCATGAGGAAATTGTGGATTTGATTGAGGTTGTGTTGGATTTTGGACGGAAGCCGCTTGCGCGGTTTCCGTCTGGTGATTGGGTTATTTCACAGGAGCCTGTTAAGAGGGATGACTTGCAGCATGCTATTTCTAAGGTAGTTTAGCTGATGATGTTGTTGAAATTGCATTTCTGATTTCGCCATTTCGGGTTTCCTTTAAACTGTTCTGTGAAATTAAGCTCATTTCAGGATGAATTTGCTTATGCTAGATGATCATTAAGCTTAACTTGAAGTAATTGGTTAAAAATTTAAATATGAAAAATCTCGAGTGAGACTGTCTCATGATAATATTCTCGTATAAGACAGTCTTATGATAAATTGATAATATGATGATCGAACTACATGGTGTGATCTCGCGCATGCTAACTTAATAAAAGAACCCACATTGAATGATGGAAGTTTTAGAAACATATAAATGTCAAATAGATAAAAGAAAATCAGATGAACTGCATCCGCTTTGTGAGAGCGTAAATTTGTCTGAATGTTGGTATGGAATAAGTGCAGAATGTTGTCTAAATTATAAGATTAGCTGCATTGTTCAGGTTGGGGACTTTTCAGATGACAACCGATCAGGTATTGATCGTTCACTGCATCGTATAAGTGCCATTCGGAACCGTAAGATGCAAATAATTGGGCTTACTTGTCGGGTGGGTAGAGCGGTTTCTGGTAGTGCAGAGATCATTCGTGATTTGATCGAGAGCGGAGGATCAATTTTGGTTATTGGACCTCCTGGTGTTGGCAAGACAACCTTGATCAGGTAGTCCTTTTCAAACGTTCACTGTAATATGAGAGTTTGATTTTTATCATAAATTGGCCAGTGTATGTTCAACATCAGAGCCCTTAATCCCAAAATGATTGGGGTCGGTTGACATGAATCATCATCCCTTTGTTGAAATGATCTTTCCTGTCTGATGTCATTCCCTTTGCTGATCTAAAAATTTGATTTTTTTTGGTTGTTGCAGAGAGATCGCCAGAATGCTGGCAGATGAACGCAATAAGCGTGTGGTCATTGTGGACACATCCAATGAGATTGGGGGTGATGGTGATGTTCCGCATTCTGGTATAGGGCGCGCAAGGAGGATGCAAGTTCCCAATGTCAACATGCAGCATAATGTGAGTTCCAATATTTGCTTTAAATTCAGATGAACTTAACAACATTTCTGGGGCTGTATCAGTGCCCGACATACCCCTCAAGGATATGAGTCAGACGGTTATGAATCTATACCCAACCCATACCAATCTAACACTTCTAGCTGAGATAGATTCGGAGGCTCACATGACAAATGAGTTGAAGACTTTGCTCCCCAAAAAGAACTAAAAATTTCAAAACAGTACCTTACTTTACGTTCCGAAAACAGGTTGCTGTACCCTTATCCTCATGCATAGATTGAGTTCCATGTCTGAAACGTTGAGTAATGGCGTGCCCACCACTTTGATATGTATAGTGTATAGGTGTACCCGACGACCATACTCGAGTCCATGTAAAGTAGTTTGTATGTCTTAAGTCGTCTTAAGTCATTTGCTGAATTTTTGTTGAACTTGTGTAGGTGATGATTGAAGCTGTTGAGAATCATATGCCTCAGACAATCATCATTGATGAAATTGGAACAGAGCTGGAAGCTTTAGCTGCCAGTACTATTGCTCAAAGGGGTGTTCAACTTGTTGGCACCGCACATGGTATTACAATAGAGAACATCATAAAGAATCCTTCTTTGCAGCTGCTTGTTGGTGGCATAGAGGTCTGATGCCGATTTTTTTACCTTTCATTCTTCTTGTTATGGTCATCATTTTACTGAATTACTAGAACTGATATCCTGATCTCTCTAAATTCTGAATGATATGAAGAGTGTTACCTTGGGCGATGAAGAAGCCAGGCGAAGAAAAGTGCAAAAAACCGTTCTTGAGAGGAAAGGCCCTCCGACATTTACATGTGCTGTTGAAATGATATCTAGGACAGAATGTCGTGTCCATCACAGATTAGATGCTACTGTTGATGCTATACTCACAGGTGCCCAAAAATTTCTGTAGAGCTGCATTATGAAATTAAATGCTTCTGGAGCCGTTCACTTATAATTTTGGTGGGCAAACAGGAAAAACACCTCTGTTTGAGATCCGTCAGATGGATCCTGATGCCAAGAGTTCAAATAATTTAATTGAGACAGATGAGAAGACGCAGCCAGAAGAACCGGAGTTCATTGAGGATACAAACAAAGGCACTGAAACAGAGTCTCATGATGAAGAGGCAGTTCCTCATCAGAAGTTGACGAGGACCATCAGAGCACCAAGCAAGAGGAGCTTACCTGTGTATGTTTATACATATAAGGTGAGGTCATATGGAAATTCTGAATTTTTCTGCATTGCTTGCTGGTGACTATTATGATGTATATATATGTTGGTAGATGCAAGTTTATTATGGGCCATATAGAAACCAGTCTCTTTGCGTTCTCACCGGCGTAAGCCTTTGAGGCACCAAGGTGATGATGTTGCTGGTGATGCTTACAAAGACTATTAATATAGGAGTATTAAATTCGTCTAGTTGTATCTTTCAAAAAAAAAAAAAATCGTCTAGTTGTATGAGGACCATTGCTGTTGTGAAGTAAAATATAGGGACATTGAAATATCATATCATTTGAATGGGACTTTTGATGGATTGGATCACTCACTGTTTTTATTGTCAATGGAACTACCCAGAATCACCCTTCTAAATCCTGATGTGTGATATATTAGTATTACCCTATTTACACCAGAATTCTGTGATTCAGATAATGGAAGCGGATTTACTACAAGTAGCAGAGGTGATGGGGCTTGAAGAGGTAATAGATGTGACGGATGACATTGGAACAGCAGATGCTATCCTAGCACCTAGTTCTGAGATGAAGCTGAACCCTTGGATTCGTGGGGTGGCAAAATTTCACCAAGTTCCGATTTTTGTTATCAAGGTACTTAGTTTACTTTTATCTAAAGGAAAATTATCAGATGTTGACTAGTTACTCACATCATTTGCATATGGGGTATTGTAGTCAAATACCATGGCGCAAATGGTTAAAGCAATCCGCGTGATTCTTGGAATAGAATCTTTTGGCCCGTTGGTAAAGCTTCCTGCAAAAGATGTACTTGACATTGAAATTGAAGATGATGCTCTGAAAAGGAAACCCTCGTTGGAAGAGCTCGATGCTTTGGAGGTAATCCCTTCCCTTTCAAATTCAATTCTGAATCTTGTGTTGATGAATGGTGTGATGGTTGATGTTTAAATATCATTCGAAGTAATTTTCAACGGAATTTTCATTATGGGTCAGCCAGATCCAACCTCTCTGTGTTGTTAAAGGTTAAGGTTGTGTGCATATGACCCTCAATCCCTCATACTTTGCCAGGAGCGGTTGTGGCATTGGGGTAATATTGTAGTTGTTGTTTTCGTCATCTGAGACAGCTTATGTGTTTTAACACAGTAGTCGTCATAGCGAGATCCCTATGAGGCATTAGGGTTTTCTTGTGGTTGTGTTGAGTTCTATAGCTCATTAATTGAACCACTTTCTCCTCTAGCCCTGTTTAATAGCTGTTCTTTCCCTTCTGACAGGAAGTCAGAATGGCGATTGAGTATATAGTGATCCCGGGTGGAGAAGCAGTGGAACTTCTTCCTCGACGTTCCGAAATTATTGCCCGGCAGCTCGAGCTGGTGGAAAGTTACCAGTTGGCTGCTGAGAACTCTGGTACCGAACTCAGCCCCAGGCTGCAAATTCTTCCATCGAAACCAAAATCAAAAAAGAAGGTTTCGGCCAATAACTCTGGCCATGGTTCTTTAAGCACTCAAACCTCTCGCTTACCCGTTCTGCCGGAGTAGGGGAGATCTTGGTTCCAAAACCTTCTGATTATACCTGTACCATATGTAATCTGTAACTTGTACAGTCATGTAAATTGTACATTATCAAAATGTTGTCAATTATCATTGATATCTAATCAGCTATGATGCAATTGTAATGATTTCGTCCGAAAAATATTGTCAATGTAACTGATGTTTACTGAAAATCATAGATCAACCATCTTTCCCCAAATACCATTAACCACTGTTTGTTTCAAAACATACTCTTTGCTTTCCTCTTTTCCTTTACATCTTGTTGTCCATGTTCGCTTGGTCATGCTTAGGGATGACAATGGATCGGGTTTTGATGAAAAGTCGATCATAATTCCTACATTCTCAGTTTCTCACGGTCTCACCTCATGAATTGAATACAAAGCGTTGGTAATTTAGCGAGTTATTTTGTTTCATTACAATACACATTCCAAAGCCGGTGAGACTTCAACTCCAATCAATCAGAATGCTAATATCGAGAAACATCGCTTTATCTTAATTTCGCAAAATCAGATGTGATTAATGTAAGATTAATATCCCAAGTTACAAATCATGTTTGATTCTTGAAGAAAGAAATGAGAAAATCATAAACCACCTCCTTAGCATTAATAGCCATAACATAATCAGCATGAGCATAATCCTCGACGAACTGAAGGAAAAGCTTTTCACTATCATGATCTTTGAGATTGTCTAGAAGGAACTTGACATCATCAACATCCGCCAGCTCATCCCGGCCTCCATGGGAGATGAACAACGGGAGATCATTCGGAATGTTTACCAAATCATACAAGGGAGGGACGGCTTGCCCGTACTGCTCCATGTTTTTGCCTATATCAATATAGTCATACATTCCTATTGTTCCGTCCCTTGCCACTGCAAAACATTCATCAAATCAATCATTCTCGATCTGGGTATCACTAAGTCTCTTGAGAGACGGTCTTACACTATTTTAGAGAGACATACTTTGAGCCAAATGTACCATGTTCTTGGTGGCGGTTGGTTGAGGTTCATACTGCAGAAATGAAGGCACAGTTGAAGTGCTCAGGCAACAGTTTTCACCTACATTAATCATAAACGCACTTTAGCAACATAAAGAGGCTGTTTCCAAATGACTCGAGATGAAAATTGTGTCGAGAACTGCATTGAAGGACTGATACTGAAGAATAGATTAAGTTTGACAGTCGTAAACTGTTGGGCTACCTGTGAATGCTGTCAGTAAATTAGTGCAGTCAATACCCTGCCTTGTACAAATATCATTCAGCATCTTCATTACAGCTTCTCTGAAATGAAAACAATATGAAGCCATACTAGTTTACATATATCATTCACACAAGTACTCATAGTCATAGATTAACCGTCACAAGTATTCTCACCCACGAGGTACAAACTGATGGATTCCTGACAAATACAGCAGCTGTTAAGAGGAGTAGAAGATAAGTTCTTAAAATAATTGCATTCAACACAAATATAATATGTTAATTCTACGAGTTACTCGTATTTTGTAATTGATAGCTGATATGTTTTCTATATACTATTAGAAAAGCGCAGTTTCTTACTTCGCTGACAAAGTTCTCAACTGCCTTTCTTGCGAGTGGAGAAGTCATTCGACTGAGGTATGCCACTGGACTGAGCAATCCAGCTGATCTCACCTTGTCCAGGAGCTTTTGCTGGGAAAAGGCAGCCAATGCTATCAGGGTTCCCTGCAGTTTACACTCTTTTGTTATTATTTCATAATCAGATGTCAGCTACCTTAGACGAGTATTATTCTAGTGATGGTACTCATGACGCGAGTTTGAAACCCGTCATTGTGAAAACTCAAAACTGCCCTTCTATCTCCCATTACACCAAAATAAAAGTTTGACTTTTGACAGCATAAATAAGTAGGTCACCTGTGAATGCCCAACATAGTGTAGTTTCTGTCCAGACTGATCAAACACATACTCAACAATTGCAGGAAGGTCATACGCCACCAACTCGTCCCACGACCAATCCCAATAGGCCTACATAACAAAAGTGTCGCGTAAAAGTTACCTAATAAACTTGTATCTGTCCTAATATCAGTAGGATTAGAAGTAGTTAACTGGGTCATCTGTGCTGAGAGTAGTATGTTCACTGCTGTAATTGGTTCCTCGAGAGTTCGAAATCCAAACATCAAAACCATTATCTGCTAATACAAATGCCAGTGCTTGATTTGGCGGGTTTAGAACCCATGTAACTCCATCCTGTTTCCCAAATAAAAACACATCATCTAAGTACACATAAAATGACCCCGTAAAGAAAATTTTCTGAATCTGCCAGTGTTTATGCAGACGGGTTTCCAACCATTAGTTGTCAGTACTCAATACCAACCCAACAACCTTACCAGCCTATGCTACTCAGGCTCCTTCATAATTATCTGACACGGGTGAGTGTCCAAGTGTCAGACTCGGTTATTTTTATGAATTGCGCATCTTTTGGGCAATGTACTGGATAACTGGAATAAGGAGAGTCGGAGTAACATAGGAACTGACCATTAGAACACCATGCTGCAGAAGAACTGGAGGCCTATCCTCCATTGCATCATCTGCCGGTCCTCTGGGAATTCTCTGCAGGCTGAGAATGTATCCATCTTTGGTGATTACCTGTAATTCTCCAAAAAAAAACAATTTGTCAATAATGTTTGACTATCAATATATACATTACCCATGCCCCTCAAGGGCTCTCACAAATTGCGTCTTAGGGGGTCTGGTGTACGCAACCTTTGTGCTAGCAACATAATATGAGGCTATTTCCGAATGACCCAATATGAAAATTGCATCGAGAACTACATCAAATTACTCATACTTCTACAATAAAAAGAAGAGCAGATTAAATAACTGTATGTTCTTCACAAAAGTAGCCCTTTGACTGCACCATTAATCTACAAATCCCATCATCAGAAGCTGCTGTAATTACATTAACTGTTTGTTGACTAAACAAGAATGGTAATAGTATTAACAAGCTCAAATTGTTAGTCATATTGATTGATGATTGAAAACAACTCTTCTGTAACTTCTTAATAGTAAGAAAAACACATACTCTCGTTCCGATCAATTCTTTACGTTTACTTTTGGCACAAAGATTAAAAAAAAAAAAAAATGTATGCTTTATGCAATGAACATGCACATAAGAAGAAAAAGAAACTTTTATATATCTGAATTGAAAACGTAAATAATTGACTAAGACACACAAATAAGAAAAACGTAAAGAATTGATTGGAACTACGGGTATAAAAGCAAAAGAAAAATGCAACATGTGATACATAAAACCATAGAGACATTTTGTCCATCAGTGTGATGGTGGACCTATTTGCTTCTCTCCAATTAATCAACATTACAAAAGACCCTTGATTTCATCACTGCCATATTATTCTTATTTCTTAGTACAATGTGAAGCTTCCAAGTGGCAACATGTATGGTTTCGGATGCAAGTGTGTGAACCTGCGGATGTTAACTAGCTTAGGTAGTAAAGTCTACGTTTTTGGTTTGGAATCCAATTGCTTTAATATTGAACTTTCGGTTCCCTTTGAGGAAAAAAAATAATTTTAAAAAAAAGAATCACATTAATTCATCTGCTTGCGCTGCGATTGTGGTTTCAGAGAGTGCTAATCGAGAGACAACCGAGTGACTGTGCATAGCGAGCAGTGATCTTTGAGATAAAAGGAAATTTCATTCAAGCAACATTTTTCGATGCACACACGCGAGGGCCAATTATAAAGTTAAACAAGTACTCCAGGCGGTACATAATCCCAAATATTTTCCAGCAAATTCGTGTACCTACTAACATTCAGTTCTTACAATTCCGTCACCTGCATTTTATTCACTGCAAAAAACCATCTCATTCCTGGCTATACACTCCAAATGCAGGTGAAAAGACGGGTATGACAACAAGATAAAGGGATGACATTGAAGCCATGCACAAAAAAGATGCATTATCTTCGACATGAACAGCGCCTGAATGAACCTGAGCAAAACAAAAGGGCAAAAAAGAAATTTTGCAATTCCGCATTGTGTTTTTCTCAACAAAAGAGGGGTGTAAAGAGACAGGTTTAGTTCAATCAGATTGACCCTGAGGGAGTTCAGCAGTTGAAGTATTCGTCTGATCATTTTCAGGGGAATCTTCTACAAGTTTTAGCTCACAGTTGTGACGGGTCTCAGGTTCCTGTATCCAGTCAGTGATCTTTACCGATTTTGACTGAGAGGTTTCGGTTGAGGTGCAAATGGTCATGTTCCTCCGACTGGCAAAATATGGTTGGTTTACTCCTTGTACAAATGGCATCCCGATGTAGTAGCCTGAGATATATCCAGCAATTGGGTGGTTATATTTGCAAGTTGGACCGTTTCTGCAGATACCATATGCGCTAAAATGAGCACATATGTCTTCTCCCTGCAAAACCAAGAACGCGTTGTTCAATAACCAACCCGAAATTTAGAAGTAAACTCAAAACAATCCCGAGTCAAGGTTGATAAAGGTTGCTATCAAAGTCAAACAGGATGATAAAAACAGATGGATGCAGTAACTTTCTAGTTTTTTCCCTCTCTAAATTCGCGCCACTGCCAGGCTAGCATATCGTATATGACCCAAAACTTAGGCAAAAGGAATAAAAGAGCAAGAAATTACCGGTCTCAATGGGAAGCCATGAGGGCCTAAGCTGTAAGCAATCTTTTCTCTTGGATGATAGAACTTGCATTTTGAACCATATTTGCAACCCTCGTTACTCATAAAATATCGGCACATCTCTGGCTGATCAGGTCTTTGAGGAAGGTTAGCCATGGTCAACCAATCAGCCTGTCCAACAGTAACCAGCTCACCTGGATTCTTCGAGGTATAAACAAAACCCGTCCCCATGACAGAGCTATTTCCCTGCTTAAAATATAAATGTAGGGTACATTAAACAATACTCTCGCACTCTTTCTCCGCCACACAAAACATATATAAAAAGGAAATGTCAAGAACTGCCCAGGAGTCCGTGACGGACCAAATGGAACATGTAAACTAAATGATATGTTAACATAATGGGAAGTGTGAGTACTGACTACGAACCAGACTCCATCAATTCAGGCAAACTGAATAGGTGTATGGATGATCAGTAGTTCATGAATTCGGGATAAATATTTAAAAATAAGAGGCAACCACCAAAACACTGCTCAACAGAAGTCTTTCAGAAAAATCAGTTATCGTATAGCATCCGATATGTCTGATATTGCCTATGGAAAGCATATGCTAATTTCCTACACATTCATCAAAAATTCTGAAAGAAAAGGAGCCAACCGATCATCTTAGATCGTCATAAGTCAAGGAGAAAGTTCTGTTTTTTAAAGTCGTTACATCACATTAGATAACTCAGTCACAGTTGAGTAAAAGCAGACACATCAGAAACATTGCCAACTAGGACAAATTAGGTGAATTAAGCAAGCTTTCATTTCTCCGAGCACAATTTAATGCCATAAAAAACCCGAAGAACATATTTAGAGAAAGATATCAGAAACCTACAAAAATCAGTTAGTCTTGCAAGAGGCGGTCTCACATTAAGATTACGTGAGACCAATATCTAAGTTACTATAAGTTAATTGTGAAAGAGTCTCATATGAAAATTTGCTAACACATTTGAACTAGACTTACCAGATAACCACTCCAGTTAGGTGTAGCAACAGCACCTTGTAAAGCAGGGATGAAATATGGTATATAAGACGGTTGACCAGGAAAGTAAGAAGAACTAGTCCATGGCAATGCTGGCAACGCTGGCAATGTTGGCAATGTTGGCAATGCTGGCAATGACCCAACATAAGGCATGACAGGTGAAGGCAAATATGCGCCCGTTCCTACAGTAGTAGTAGTAGTAGTAGTAGTAATAGCTCTTGATACTGCAGGTAAAGCAGTCTCGACTGAAGTGGGTTCAGGGTGATCGAACTTGCATGCTGCTCCATACTTGCACTTCAGGTTTCTCATGTAAAAATCGCAGGGTTTCTCCTCCTAAATGTAATTCAACCAATTTCATTGGATTTAATGATACAGAATTAGTTCCTAGTTAAGTCCCTCCATCCCATATATAGTGTCCCTATTTCAGTCTACGGAGTAACCTAGTAAAATAAAGAAGCGAACTCATACTATCCCTAGTTAAGTAACAATGTAACATGATGGCAAATTGGCAAGGTTTATGTAGTTTTTTTTTTTATGTAAATTCTTCAAGTGAAGGATAATGATAATTTTCATCACTGAACTATAAATATAACTTGTAATCAATCAAATAATGACAATGTAAATGGGAATGGAGAGAGCAGAATTCTACGAAATTAAAGAGATACACACCTTCCGGAGAGGTAGACCCAAACTATTAAGTGAAACCTCTTCAGCGCCACGCCTCCAGGGAGGGTGATTATACTTGCAGTATGAGCCATAAGTGCATGAACCAGTCTTCATGAAAAACTGTCAAATTCAACCAATCAATTCTAGGGTTTGTTTGGGGTACAATATCGAGTTAATAAGTGCAGAGCAAGTAATGTACGATTAAAAATTGACACAAAAATACTTAGAAAGCAGTTCTTCAATCCATCCGCTACAGGAAGTACTGATATACAGATGAAAAAAAAAAGGAAGTAAATTTTTGGCAAGATAAACAAAGAAGGTTGCATTTTACTGAGTTGAACTGCATGTTTTTATACTGAAAATTCATGTCATCCCCACCCCCGAAACAGTAAATGGAGTGACATTTAATAAAGTGGCATGTATTTCATCGATTTGAAAACACTCCGATACCTGTCCAACAATATCGGTCGTGATCAAAACAAAATTACCTCAAATACACAAGTGACAATTACAAGTTTACGACAAACAGAAATCTCAGTGTGAGTGACAGTACAAACATAAACAGAAAGCCAAAGTGTTCGAAATATTACCAAGTAAACATTTCTACTTACAAACACGAACACTTTATCAAAGTCCACAGAGTAAATAACAACTATAAATTCCCACTTCTGTGCACAAAGGAACTCTTTTTAGTTACTTTTCAGTTTCAAAAGAAAATCGACGGGCAAAATATAAAAACTTCAGTGAACTTCAGAAAACAGAAAGAAAGTGGGTTCCAAGTCCCTCCTACATCTACATCACGTTACGTTAAACAACCAAATGTCGTAAAGTCATTAAGTAGTGATACTCATGAAGTCGTGAGCCATGACACAGTTTCATACGTGTCGATATCAAAACTATCAAATTCTGCCCTGGCCCTAGAACCCAGTTCACTCAAAAACTAGTTTCAGCATAGTAAAAAGAAAAGGGCTCCACTTCCAACAAATTTGGTATGTAATAAACAAAAATGCATCCAAACACATAAAAAAAGCATGAAGAGAAAGTAAATTAAGGAAAACAAATATATACCCCACAATCAGGTCTTCCTTCTCTTTGGGGCAGCACCACACTTTTACTCTCATCACTCTGCAAAACACACACATCATCACATTAACAGACCGTCGTCAAATAAATTTGAGAGTCCCAGTTCCAAAAAAACCCCGTCTTGAGGCCCCATATAATAGAAAAACCTTACTTTTTGTCGTAGATGGTACTCGAAGGTGGACATTTAACTAACAAATTAGACATTAAAAAGTTTAGGGTCCCGGTTTTGAGAAACTTTGAACTTGCTATTAGACGGTCTTGTAAGTAAGACCATTGTAGACAGTAAACTAGTTGTTAAGTACAATGACTTGTAAAGTTGTAATGCTTGTACACCTTGTCTTAATCTAAGACGGTCTTAAGCAAGACCAACCAATTTCTATCCCTATTACAACAGTCTTACACGATAATTTATCGTGTTAAAATAACCAAAAAGAAAAGGGGAAGAACATGATCATAAAAATATTTGAAAAAATTATAAAAAATAAATAAAAAGTAAAAAAATACCTGAGAAAAACGAGGAGGGTGATTAAACCGGCAATTAACACCATAACCACATCCACCATTCCTTAAATAAAACGTACAATCCGGTTCACCAGGACGATATGGATATTCAGTTGATTCAACAGATTCTTCATTCTTTATTTTCATCTTCGAAATTCCTTCTATTTAAACATAATTAATTAATTAATTAACCATTAAACAATTAAACAAATCCCACATTGTTACCATAAAAAAATCATCACTTTATTAAACTAACACAAACCCACTACTATAATTAATCATCTTTAATCAGCTGCACGTTTTTACTAATCCGCTAGTCTTGTGTTAGACGGTTTTACATAAAGATCACTAGAAAGGATCATATTAATGTAAAAGTAATTTCGCCACAGTAAAAATAAAATAAAAGAGCGCTCCGTAACTGTCACGCAACAAAATATAGATCAACTAGTAAAAAACACAATTATTAATTATTTTAATATACGATAAAGATCATAACTAGTGGCGGAACTAGGGGGCTAACCTGAACCCTCGCCCCATATAGAAGATATTTTTAGTTAAATTTTTCGAGATCACTTTATTACATTACTCGTTCGACTCCTAACTGTAAATCCTGATTACGCCACGGATCGTAACATTAAAACAATAAACATATGATCAAAAAGAACAAACCTTTGATGTTACCAACATCAGAATTGCTGTGATTTTGGAGATTATCAGGCATTGTTGATGAAAGATGATCAACAAAAAAAAGGGAAATTTTTAATTTTTTTAAAAATTTATGAGACAAAATAAGACAAACCCACTTTAAATTAACACAAAGTAAACAAAACCCAACAAGGAATTGGACAACTTTCCGATGAATGTGAGATTAATTTAGAGAAAAAGGGAAGTGAGAGAAAGTTAAGAAGAAAATAAAAAGAAATAGGAGAAAGTCTTATTTAAGACGGTTTTATAATATGTAATGGTAATTGGTAAAACGGATATAAGCACAATCCTACCGGTGAGTAAAAGTGGTTACTAAAATAACCCGTTTTATTATTTATGTAGAAAATTAAATAAATATGAATATAGTTGTAAGTAGTAGTATAGGAGTAGAAGTTTCAAGTTTGTATATATTTATACTCATTGTCAAATTAGGAAATAAATTGGACACTAGCGTGCAATAAGATTTGAAAAGTGAGAAAAAAAATCTCATGTTGAATAATTGTTGATAGGTGTGGTACATTAATAATACATTATTATTATTATTTAATGTAATATATCTACCATCATTATTAATAGTACAAGTATTTATTATTTTAATCTAATTGTTGAAAATTAGATGGGTTGATTTATTTTTGTTAGAGGAAAGAGGTGGTATTTAACTATTTAAGTTGAATGGAGAAAACATGGTTAGGTATAAATGTCTTCGATTTTGGGTGTGATTTTGGGAAGATATTCGAAATGAATATAGATCCTATATTTTAATTTGTGTTTTTTATTTGTCTCAACACGAAATGAAAAATGAAAAATTGTTTGAATTATATTAAGTGGATGATGAGTCAAATGGTGGACATTGTGAGAGTTAAAAATAAGATCGATAATTTGTAAGTAGTGCATATTAGTTAAACTTAATAATCGCGTGAAAGTATTTATTCCGTATTATTTAATGGTTTAAAAGTTGTTTTAGGAAGTCTAAATTATCCTTGGTTGTGTAATTAATCTAGGACCACTAGTCATTAATCGTGATGGGCAAGCCTTTTTAAGTTGGTTGAGTCATTTTGGGGTAATAAAATGATTTTAATATGATATAAATCAATATGAAAACAAATATTAGATTTGTTAATTTAAGAAGTGGTGTGATAATGTGATGTAATGTTTTTGTCTTTGCCAAGTTATAGGAGCGATTTTAATATTGATGGGATTAAAATAGCATGTCATGACTCGAGACTTTGCAAGTATCGTTTTCGACTTAACAAATTATGAATTATGACAATGCCTAAATCAATGCAAAACAACGTATATACTCAAGTTAAAATTACCAAAATCGAAGATGATCTGAAATCTAAGATCATTATTCACCAAAACCAAAACTATTTACGCATTTCCACAACTCCGAAACAAAT
>JAYMSF010000080.1:0-22492 GCA_036897335.1 Silene vulgaris | reverse complement strand
AATTAGCTTGTTAAATCAGCCAATTAGATTGCATGAAAACAATAGTCAATCAAAACACTCGAAAACATCATCTTTTAAGTATATAGATAGATATTGATTTTTCCTATTCATTTTTTTACACAAGTGATATGTATTTACAATCTTAAATTTAAGACGGATAATGCGTCGTTAGGAAGACTTACTGATCGGAGTTGGGCTATTTTGATTTGGTTTAGGCCTTTAGAGGGACATGGGCCATTGCATAAGCAAGACAAAAAGTCAACAAGTCGACAACCACATAGCAAGGCAAATATGCAATACTATCCTGAAAAATAGAAAAAAAAATGCGCCAAATGTCGTGAAATCGAAAAAGATAAATGGCGGGAATACATTGCGCTCCTCTAAAATCTAAATTTTTTCGTATTCCACCCCCATAAAGTTGCATATACCAAACACTAATCCCTAATCATTTCCCCAATTTCCCCAATTTCAAACCCTAATTTCTCCTCATTTCACCCCTAAAATCCCCAATTACTCACTCCAATCGCACAAATCCACCCTCAAAATCAAATCTTTCAAACCCTAGAATCTCCATTCGGTTTCGGAACTTCGAATCGATGGAGGAGAAGGTTTCGATGAAGCGGAAAAGAGTGCAAAATCAATTAACAGTAGAGGAGAGAGATTCAAGATTAAAAACCCTAAATGATGAACTTAACAGCTTATTCAACTACTTTAATGAAGTATTAAACAGCGAAATTACTTCATCTTTGTGTTTATTCAAGGATAATGTCAATTTAAACGCGGCGATTGCGGCGTTGTTGGAGGAGAAGCGATGTTCGTATTCGAAACTCGCTACTGAAATTTACGAACAGGTGAAGGATAGAGATGTCAATGGTGTTACCGTTACGGTTGCTAGTGTTAAAGCTAGTGTGTTGTTCGTTGGACAAAGGATTTCTTATGGAGTTGCTAATGGTGATGTTGATGTGCTTGAAGATGAATCTGATTCTTGCCTCTGGTGTTGGGAGGTGCGATTATTTAACCGATTTGTGTTCGTTTTTGTTACATTAATTTAGTGGTTTGATGAGATTGATTATTCTTTTCGACTCGTTATCAAGCCGACTCGTTATTTTTTGATTCTGTATATTGGCGATTTATAGTCGCTAAATGTTTTAGTTTAGTTTAATTGTTTGATGAGATTGATTATCGTAATGGAGTTAAAGCTAGACTCGTTAATTTTTGGTTCCGGATTTGATGAATTATAGTCGCTAAATGTTCTATAGATTAGTTTCATTGTTTGATGAGATTTGATTATCGTAATGTAGTTAAAGACTCGTTATTTTTTGGTTCCGGATTTTGATGAATTATAGTCGCTAAATGTTCTAGATTAGTTTTATTGTTTGATGGGATTGATTAGTTAATTTCTGATTCCGGATATTGATGAACTATATAGTCGCTAAATGTTCTAGATTAGGTTAATGATTGATGAGAATGATTATCGTAATGGAGTTAAAGACTCGTTATTTTTTGGTTCTGGATATAAATGAGTTACCTAAGATTAGTAGCTAAGGTCATAGATTAATTTAGTTAATTTATGAGATTGATTGTTTTTGTTAGTTTTTGGTTTTGGATGATGAGTTATAGTCGCTAAATGTTCGAGATTAATTTAGCCGTTTAATGAGATTGATTAAACTTTTTGACTCATTGGAGTGAAAGACTCGTTATTTTCTGGTTTAGGATAAAAATGATTTATTGTCGCTAAGGTCCTAGATTTAATTTAGTTATTCTATGAGAGTGATTAGTTTTGGGTTCTGGATGATGATCTATAGACGACTATAGTCGCTAATTGTTCTTGATTGACTTAGTTGTTTAATATAAGTTGATTAAGCTTTTTGACTCGTATTGGAGTGAAAGACTTGTTATTTTTTGGTTCCGGATAAAAATGAGTTATAGTAACTAATGCCCTAGATTAATTTAGTTATTTTATAAGATTAATTATTTGTTTGTTGTGGACGATGAGTTATAGTCGCTAGTTGATTTAGTTATTTTACCCCGAATTCATTACTCTTTTTGACTTGTATAGTAGTGAAAGACTCTTTATTTTTTTGATTCGGGGTAAAAATGAGATTAGACGCTAAATGTCCTAGATTAACATAGTTATTTTATGAGATTAATTATTTTTTTAACCCGTAATTGATCAAAGACTCATTATTTGTTGGTTCTGGCTTCTGGATATTAACGGGTAATAGTTACTAAATTTTCTAGATTAATTCAGTTATCATTTGAGATTGATTATTCTTTCGACTTGTAATGGATTTGAAGACTGTTTATTCTTTGGTTATGGATACTGATGAGTTATAGTCTCATAGGTTGACTATTCTTTCGACATGTAATTGAGTCAAGAGTCTTATTAGATATGGATGAATTAGTTTAATTTAGTAGCTAAATAAACTTGTTACGGAGTACTAAATTGGGCCGCACTTTTGTGCCTTTTGAAATTTCAATAATGAATTTTCATTTGGCTTACTTGTAAACAAGTATGTGTATTTAGTGTTGGAACTCAGCAAGGAAAGTTCTGAATTTTTAGTTAATAATTTGATTTTTTTTCTAGTTTGTCTCATTGCATTAATAGTTAGCTTCCCATAAAAATTTTGTACCTTTCACTACGAAACATGGTTCTGCCAATGTTTGTATTGTTTAGATAATGGTGAGATTGTGTCAATAAGATTAGTATGGTATGTTGTTGCTGTTGTTGTAATGAACTAGAGTATTGTTTCATGATATTTATTATAGAGATCTTTGCTTTAACCTCAATTTCGGCAACATTAAAATGTGTTGATGCTGCGTTTGCTTGTCTGATGTTACCATTGATAGCTCAGTAATACTCGTATTTTATTTCAGTGCTTAGAGGGTGGAAAATGATATGGTGTTTTTATGCTGTGATATGGCATTAAGCTTGAAATGACTGAATGAAACTTGTTTTTCATTATAAGCTAACATTGTTGACTCAATTTGGTTGGAGGAGATGAGCAATACTCAAATGTCTACGCTATTCCATTACTTGATTAATCCACTTTTAAATTTTGTACTTTCTGTCATCCTTTAAATATCCTGGTTTATGATCTAACATGTTTGATGTGGTCAATACATCAGTTTAACTTTATTAATCAGTTTTAAAATGTTAAAAGTGCAAGGCAAAGCCATATGTTTTATAGACACGAGGCGCACAGTTTTTGCAAAACAAGAATAAACGTGAGAAATAATTTGCCAAATAGAAAAGTGTATTAATAGAATTAGAAGAAAGAATGTTAAAGTTGCGTGGTAGTGCGCTTTGCTGGCCACTTAAGGTGCACTTAGGTGCATTTGCAACACTTCTTAAAATTGAGGTTATTACAACATGTCTTTACCTGAAACAGAACAAGTTATTAAATTGTTTCTGTTTGTTTTATTGTGGAGTAGTAGTTACTCCTTACTCTATGTACTTTTGAAATCAGTTTTTGTATGAGCCTTTTCTGAAACATTCCCTTTGTGTATTAAACACATGTATGACTGTGAGCTTGTCTAAATTCTAATTCCGTACTCCCACCATGAGTGAGAATCTATAGGCATTAGGTAACATTGTTGATATAAGCCTCTTTCAACTGTTGTTCTCTCTTCAATTCTATTGTAGGGTGTCTCTTCCCAGTGTAAACCTTTGTAGGTATTATGGTCTCTATGAGTTTCAACCTTTAATTAGCACGTTTGGATTGCATGAGATCTGTTATGTTATGTAACAAGTCGACCCACATGTCGCTTCTTGTATTAATACAACAACATTAACTCAATGCTTCAATGGCTCTCAATGGCTCCTGCAAGTTGCAGGGTAAGGGAGAGTTGCATAAATGTACGCAGCCTTATCCCTTGTGTTAGCAACACAACGAGGCTGTATCCGAATGACTTGAGATGAAAGTTGTAATATAAATTTATATAATTACAAAGTAAGGATAATTTGCTGTATATTTTATAGCCTCATTGTGTTGATGTTTTATAATTTTTTGTTTGCAGACGAGGGACATGAAACTTTTACCAAGTTCCTTACGCGGTGCATTAAAAATTCGTCGCATCTGTCGTAAAAAGATTAGTGAAAGGATCACTGCAGTCCAAGGTAACCACTTATCCTTCTTCTTGACTTTGGTAGTGTCGCTGTACTCTTTGTAAGTGGTGAAGATAACTGGCATTTATACGACTGGAATGAGTAATGTTGTATTTATATGTTTGTGGTGCTCTCCAAATTTATTACATGTTTTGTTTTCAGATGTAATAACTTCCTTGAAAAAGTACGAGGATAATCTATTTTGCAAACAGAGTATGACAAAAGCTACAGAGAAGCTCAGGAAAATTCTCTCAGAAGCAGATATCAGAATGCTTGTTGAAGGCTTGGCCCAGAAAAATGATTCTGAAATGTATGTAGCTTTACACTAACATTATGAAATTACCTTTTATTTTCATCGGTTTAATATTAATGCACTATTTCAGGGCTGAAAAAGAGGCAAAAAAGACAGGAACATCTCTAGTTAAGGAGCTTGAGAGAAACAAACTTAAAGCTGAGAAGGAGAAGAAAAGAATGGACCGTGAGCTCCAGAAGGAAAAATTGCAGAGTGTATGTGACAGATTCTTTTTTGATTATGTAGTTGCTGTGTTGACCCATTCTGTTATGGTAATTTGAGTGTATACCTTACCAGAGGAACAGAAGGGTAGTAATGAAATGTTTACAAGCTTTATGCGCAACACGACCGTCTTAATAATTTTGGAGTCCCTGGTTACAAACTATGCCCTTTGATTTATTGTTTTCTCCAAGTACATATATTTAAAGTTATTTCAAAATCATGACATACTGATATTAGTTGATTAGATAACTGTTTGTAGAGGTCAATAGTGGGCTATGATGCTCACTTCTAAGGTTAAGTAGTGACGTAATGGCTCCATGAAGGTGAAACTTCTTGGCGAAATTGTTTCAGAATGTTGGCCAATAACATACAGGCGCAAATATTTGAGTGCAAAAGCATAAATGCTTAATTTTTAAAACATAGTACTATTATCTGTTGTACCACAAGCATGCTTCTTTACCTGAGCGATGCTGAGAAAAATAAAAATCATTCTTTTGCCCATGAGATGCATTTTGTGTTTGTACTAGCTGATAATTTGTCTCTTGTATGTCTACAAAGTGAACTTATCTTGCATTAAGCCTGTCCCGTATTTCGTGATAATTGCATATGTAGTTGATGTCATTTTGGTTTCATGCTGCTTGTATTATATTGTTCATCTCAATTGTCCTGTTCAGGAAAAGGAGAGAAAACGATTGCAACATGAAGCTGAGAAAGAGGAAAAGCGACGAGAAAAGGAAGATTCTGAAATGAGAAAACACCTAAAGAGGAAGCTGGAAGAAGCTGACAAGGAACAGCGTCAAAAAGAGAAGGAAGAAGCTGAACTTAAGAAACAACTTGCTGTTCAAAAGCAAGCTTCAATAATGGAACGCTTTCTTAAAAAGAGCAGGACTACTTCAACATCTCAGAATGATCAATCTACAGGTGTTGCTACATCTATTTCAAATGTCGATAAGAGGGAAAATACATTTGAATCAGTCTCTCTGATGATGGACTCTGCCCTACAACATACATGTGACATTGATGTCCAGGAGATTCGCAAGTAAGCTTTACAAAACTGTTTGAAGTGGATAAATCCTTTCTTGAATATTTACAAGGCTTCTGCTATGCAGATGCCATATGAATTCCTGGCGCCTCATGGGCCATTCAGTACGATCAAACAAGCACCATTGGGGAACTCGCCGCAAGCCTAAGACGCAGCTAATTAAAGAGTTGAAATTGACTACAAATAATGAACTCACTGGTGATGATGACTTGTGTGTAGACGGCCTTGTAGATAGACAGGGAGAAATGTGTGGTGATGGCAAATCGTGCCATGATAATTCAATCGTTTCTTCACAAGGTACCAGAAAGTGTTTAAGGAGAAAGCAACTCCTGCAGTTCGATAAGAGCAATAGGCCTGCATTTTATGGGATTTGGCCAAAGAAAAGGTAAGGTTTAACTTGGCTTAGTTTATTTCTGATGACCTGTAATGGCCCTTGGGCAATCTTGAGTAGTAAAATTCTGTCAGTTTCATGCTGGACTATGCACTTTCGAGTAGTGGGATAAAGATGAGTTCATGGGATTATAGCCTGTATGGGGACATACCTTGGGTTGGTGAACGCCAGAGAGAGGATGTATCTTATTTTTTTCTGTCATCCCTGTCTAGACTTTTAGATCATAGGCCCTATTTTGTCTTCGTAATTTAAATACACCACCAGCGTGGCAACGTGTCATAATAACCAATCAAAGTATGCTGCTATGAATTTGGTTATGCTGGTGCCGTCACATTCTTGAGGCAATTTTCCAGTTGTAAAATTACAAGATTTCTGTTTGAATTATAATCAGCGATTGATTGAGATTTTTAGCATTAAGCAATGTGTTTTGAACAAATATTACAAGTTATTTGGACTTGATTTTCCACTTCATGACATCTAATTGTTTCTTGTTTTTGATCATTGAAACTTGCAGTCATGTCGTTGGATTACGCCATCCATTTAAAAAAGATCCTGATCTAGATTATGAAATTGACAGCGATGAAGAGTGGGAGGAGGTATATACAGAGTAATAACGTATCTTCAGAATGTCGTCTGTATGAGTACTTAGACTGCATTTTCACATAAATTTTGATTTTTAATGTACAGGAGGAACCGGGCGAAAGCCTCTCAGATTCCGACAAAGAAGATGAAGAAATTTTGGATGAAGGTTCATGCAAAGGTGACGATGAGGAAGAGAGTGAGGATGGCTTTTTTGTACCTGATGGTTATTTGTCAGAAAGCGAGGTACATGGTTCTAATGGTCTTGTCTATTGCTTTCATCCTTGAAAAGATGGTCTTCTCCGTCTTATTATTTATTTATGTAGTTTACAATTATGCTCCTGATTATTTATCTTTCCTTTGAATTCCTTCTTTTTGGGACGAAGCTTTTTCTTTTACTGACCTGAAAATCACTGTTTTGTACAATCTCTATAGTGAATGAGAGCTAGGCTTCTACCTTCAATTTGGAATACGTTCTTGAAAACATGTCTTAGCTTATTATTGTAGTTTTGTACTATTAAGCTATGCAAATAAGTAGTCAATATCATTTAACTTGAACTTTAACTGCCCTGTAAAGTGCGGCCCAGTAGATACCCCATTGAGAACACTCAAGGCAGTTCTCAATGATATCATTATCAATAGGGGTCCATATTAGTATATTACCCATGACTGCTGAATCTTTTACTTGAATCACAAAAACTGTTCATGCTTTTGATTTTGGTGTTTCTAAAATTTCATTTTGCAGGGAGTTGAAAATGATAGAAGCAAAAGCGAGTTTGGGACTGAAGTTACGAATAGCTCACCTAGTCGCAGGGCAGAAGCTGAGGGTGAGGAGCGTTCTTCTTGGACCAGACAACAGAAGTATCTGCGCAATTTAACTGAGAATGCACTTAGAAAGAACCAGCCTTTAGTCATCATAAATCTGATGCATGAGAAAACAGACTTGTTATCAGCTGAAGATCTCTCTGGTACTTTAAAGGTTGAGCAAATGTGTTTACAAGCTCTTAGTATTCTTGCTTTTCCGGGTGGATCATGTATAGAGGTACCAAGTATCAATTTACATGAAGAAAACCACGACGTTTCTTCTTCGAACAGCAAGGGTTGCACAACTGCATCTGCAGTTGCCACAACAATTCCAGATTCTGACCTTCCTAATATTGTAAGGGTTATATATATATATCTGAGCATCTTTATGTTCTTAGCTAAGTCAACCAAGCATGTTCCTGTTTTTTACTTTTTTGTGGTGATTTTTCAGGTATCTGTTATTCAGTCCTGCGCACACGGTATGAGCAGATTACTAGAGGCCTTGCAGAAAAGTTTTCCCGATGTTTCCAAAACTCTTTTGAAAAATAAAGTGCGTGAAATATCCGACTATGACCCTGTTGCTAATCGATGGAAGGTTGGTGTCCTTTTCATGTTGCCTTATCCCTTCATTATTTCTAGAAGAGTTGTAAGTATTTGCATATTAGGATGCTTATAGGGTACTCTCCACTACTTTATAGTATCCCCATTTGTTGGTCACAACTGACAACTCTCACAAGTCACATTGAAGATCTACCTATTGTGGAGTCACAGTTCTCTAGTCATTTTTGTTATGGACCATCGAAAATAAATATTTTTGTAGCTAACATTATAGTAAAGGCTATGCAAATCCAAGTACGAAGTAATTAATTCTCTTTACACAGCCATTTGAGGGAGCCCCCTGTGACATTGGGGACATATAATATGCTTTATAGTATGGAAAGGAAAGTGCTGTTTACCAGAAACTCTCTTGCAGACTTGCAGTAGACAGCTGAGATGTCTTATTGTGAATTATCGGATAATTGGGTTTATGCTTAAATGTCACTTGTATGATGCAGGTAAAAAAAGATATCTTGGGTAAACTAGGGATGGCAACACCAGGTATGCATCATGCTTTTCTGAGTTTCCATATTTCTTTCTTTCAATTATCAATCTTCTATTTTTCATTGTAACCCTATTGAAATTGCAGAGAAAACCAAATTGGGAACCAAAAACATTGCCACATTTTTCTCTAAACGGTGTTTACCTCCTGCTCGCCATGTTGTGAACCTCTGTGAGTCATCTCCCGAGCCCATGAAGCATGGTTCATCCTCCCAGCAACCACATGAATCCGCGAAAAATGTGTAACCAGCTTACCTTCAGATTTTCTCTAGGTGTCTGTTCAAAGTTTCGCCTCTGACTTATGCTGGGGCTTGTAACTAGTCATAGTATTCTACAGGTTTTGATCCAGTGATGGGTAATTTGATTGCTTATCAGAAGTGATGGACCCATGTATTTTGTTTTTGAATGCATCGTCTGTAGTCTGCATTCCATTTTTTTTCTGGGCTGAAGCATGGCTGTAACAATAACAATAACTAGTCTGCCTTCTTATAGCTGTAACATTAACAATCCCGGCCTTGATTGCTGTTTCTAACTCTTTCTAATATCATAAACTGTACTCTTTAGCATCAATCAAAATTTATTCCAGTGTTTAATGGCATTGCTCATAGCCTGGCTTGTAAGGCTATGAATAGTTAAAATATCTTTATTTACAGCTGTAAAAAAAAAAAAAAAATAATTTATTCCAGTAACCAGTCTTTAGAGTTCGAGTACTGACCAGCAAGGCAGTGACCACCAAGATTTTGTTGTGAACTATTTCAATGTGTGCATGATCTAAATGTGTATGAAAATGCGTTTTGCCCTGTTTTAATTTAGCCAAGTACTCTTCCGATTTATTTAGTTTCATACGTTTTAACTAAATACTACTCATTTAACAATTCTATAGAAACGAGATTAATCAATCATCAACATTTTTTTTGCTACAAGATGAGCATGAATTTTGTATCATCATTCTTTTGTGCCTTGAAGAGGACTCAAACCTCCACGCTCTTTAGCACGAGATTTTGAGTCTCGCTTGTCTACCATTCACCACCGGCATCTTGAAAGTGATTCGTATAATCGTATTCCATGAATATGATATCTATCTATTCGACTATGCCGATCTCCTTGCCTTGCTTAATTTAGAGCATTTGAAGCGCTGGGTAAATATGTTTCTGTAAATTGCCACAGTTGAATTCTAGTACACTGTAAAATGTGAGAATCGGCTATCAAATTTTGTTATTTGTAGATACCAAATCAAAAAATAATAATAAGTTCAGCTGAATTTCATAAACGCACATCTATTACATAAATTTCACTATAATATATAGCTCTCATTACAAAATAAAACTCCGACCGAATACAAATTAATGAAAGAATTCCCAATACTTTAAAAACATAATAATAATCCACAAATTCCCGTGTAAGGACGTCTTACACAAGATTTTGTTGACAACGGGTTTGTACATAAACCGCTTTCTCAACTTTTTTTTTTCCTGTTCTTGAACTATTAATTCACGATTTTCTTATAAAAGACCGTCTTTCAGGAGACTAACTCGTAATTAGACATGAAATGCAGCAGAAGGGTAAGGCAAGTACCCCATCTCTTCATCACTAGCAACCTTATTACTCCTCTTAACACTGCCATTGTTATCACCATTACTAGCACCTTCAACAACAGAGTAATACTTCAAGAAAAACGCGATAGTCAAAACGACCCACTCCAACACAAACATAACAACACAAAGCCCACCAACCATCTTCAGAATAACAGCAGCATTATCCTCCATCACATACGACTTCAATTTCGACAAGAAATCGTCTGTCCGAGTGAAAATTAGGATTGACAAGGATCCCTGGAAGATAGCAGTCAAGACAGTAGTAACCATGTGTGTGAGAAACCACCTTGAACCGCCTTGTGCAGCTGCGTGACAGCCGGACAAGGCGGCGAGGATGGTGAGAAGATGGAGAGCAATGAAGAAAAACCCGCAAAGAGACGGGATTAATCGGAGCGATAGGGTTAAGAAAATGCAGCTCATTGCTGCACCTAAGAGGATGTAGTTGCTGTATAAGTAGAGTTTTTTGGTTTTGTAATGTGGGGTGTTGTTTGATATCTGGCCTAGTTGGATTCCTCCCATTTTGAGGTTTTTTGGTTTCGGGTTTCGGTTTCGAGGAAATTAGAAGGGGAATTGAGGTGTAATTAGAGAGGAGAGTTGAGAGAGAGTGTGTGAGTTGTGATTTGTGAAGGGAGAGATTTGAAGGGAGGAGATATAGAGGGAGTGAGGAAGGGAGTAACGGTCATATTTGGAAAGTAAGTGATTGTTGGGGTTTTGGTGGGGGCCAATGTTGGAAGACAGTAGAGGGTGCAACGGCTAGTTTGATAATTGTAAAACTTGAAAGTTTTAGATCCGGATTTTGGGGGAGTTTTGTATTGTTTGGACATGGTTGGTGTGGTGGGGTGTGTTTTTAAGGACTCAAACTTGTGAGTTGTGACCCATCACAATCCCTCTCCCATTTGAAGTATGGTCATAAGCTTGTGACGAAAAACATCTGTTACAAATGAGCTGGTGTAAGTGGTAAGGGGTCTCATCTCTTGTCGGGGGTCCGACTCTTGTGACTGGAAAAAACAACTTGGGAAGGTACTGTCGGTAGGGGATACTTCTGCTCAACACAAAAAAAAAAAGTAAAAAAAAATGAGAATTTGTGTTTTTATTGGAATTTAAGTTCGGTTTAGTTTATTTTTGTTCTTTATTTGAGTCAAGTTCAGCTCAGTAAAAAAAGTTTTAGATCAAAAGAACGTTGCCTTAATGGAATTGAAAAATTTAGTCAAAATACCCTATAATAGACTACACAAGCAGGTTAATCTGAGACTAGTCCGATTAGTAACTTGACACACAAAACTAGGTTCGAACAGTGAATTTATGGTTCAACCATTTACCTGGACTAGACCAAATGGTTTGTTGGTTTGGATTAATAATCCATGAATTATCAAAAAACGGTCATCCGCGATGAAATATATTAAGTTATTAACTACTCGTACTTTATAATACAGCGGAGTTCGTAAACCATATTTCGGTGGAGGAAATGATGTCAAAAGAAGTCGAAACAAGATTGGTTCTCGGCTGTTCAACATATTTCAGTCCAAATGGTTTAACAAAGAGTAGGAACTTGGAAGCGTATTCGTTCCAATTGCACCAGATCACACCATTAACAATTTGGCTCGATCCAGTCAAATGGTCTAACCAGATGGTAGGATGGTTTGATTTAATAATCCTGAATCAAGTCGACATTATATTACAGTTACAAAGATACATGATTATGATTATATAGTTATATGAAGAATTATTGGAGCGGAACAATAAATTTTATTCTGCAGCAAGCTGCGCACATCCGAAATGTGTAAAATATACAGTGAATGACAGATGCAAATACAATAAAGCAATCAAAACTCTGCAAAGCAAAAAGAAAAAAGAAACAATCTAGAGGCGACCTCAGTTTCATCTCACTGTTCATGCCATCCTGCGCGTTCAATGACATCGACATGAAAACTGTTTATTACCAGATATAAAACAATAATCAACCATCGAAACATCTCATACAAATATAACGAAAACTGCATAAGATCCCGATTTCAAGCTTGCAAAAAGCTTGCGTACTTGGCTCCCAAGAAAAGCCTTTGGATGCAAAGCAATGCATTTTTGGTGACCTCAGCGTTTTCATGATTCATTAGTTTCATCACCCGTTCCTTGGCTTTAAGATCATTGGCTATGATTCTCCCGGATGGATGTTGCTGAATAAATTGTGAGAGATCATAGCAAGCAACAGCGAGGGATCGTGGGTCATTGGAGGTGTCCAATATGGTTATGAGCACTCTCAAGATCTGCATTCATGAGGTGGTGGTAAGAAGCCAACCAAAATTCAGATCTCGGCAGCAGATTTGAACATTTTACAATCACACAATTAAAGTTATGACAGGCATAGATAAATGGGATCCATAGACGGGTATGGTCTATGGCCATACAACTGCACGTATCAAACATAAGGAGAGAGGGAGAAGTTTACCTGGAAATCATTTTCCTCGAAGTTGGTGATATTCTCACGCCAAAAGAAAGCGTCTTTGTGAACAGGGGTCCAGTCAAGATGACCCAGAAGTACTTCCTGCTTATACTTGTCAAATGAACTCAACAGCTTGATATTGTCCTTCAGGCCTTCCTCTAGCTGGTTTAAGGCCTCCACAAGGTCCTGTTGCCACCCAAAAAAAAATGGAATATGAAGGTGGACAAAACAATGGCATCATTGACGATCGGAAAGGAAAGTAGAAGAACAAGAGATCTGTCCTCTGGCAAACGTTATGGACAGTCACAGTCCATATCTTGTTACATGTTTCTGACCAAACAAACTAGATTATTCCTCACCTCATCGCCCCAAGCATGAGCTTTCAGATTCTGAACAATCTGTGGCATTCCAAGGTCCACCATCTGGGCACCAAATGTCGATCTTGGAAGCAGATTCTTGAAAGTCATAACAATGACCCTGACCACCTATCATAGATTCAATCATGCGACTTATCAGATGAATATATTTCTGAGCACCATGTGACCAGTAACTTCACTGGCCAAATGCCGCTGGGATGATTCCAGACCATCCTTTTTAAAGAGGGTAATGGAAGTCGACCAACAACATCAAATATATTTTGGTGTTCATGTGATAATAGTAAGCCAAGTGGCTTGAAAGTTGGGAGGAAAAAGGAAAAAAATCTAGTATGTTTACCTTCTCTTTTGTAGAACTCTTGACAACATCCATCAGGCGAGGCAAACATCTAGAAGTGGCCAAGTATTCAACTGCAGGGTCATAGTACGACAATAGCCATATACAGAGACATGTCTCATAAAGGAGCTGTTCATAGATGAAAGAGGCAACTATGTTAGGAGCCATTTTCTAGATTATGACGAAATAAAGTAAAATGACTCCCTAAATTGGCTACTCATTTTCTAAAAGTGAAGTAGCAGTCATTCATACAACTCTTGACACAATTTGTTAATGGGTCATTAACGCTACATACATCTGACCCTTACGCTGCCCATTTGTCAGAGCCCATGAGACACAGGGGTACTTTTAATATACACAATCATCACCGTAAAGGCGTAAATGGAACCAGAAGTCATCATTGCAGAATGGAGATGATTCTAAGAATTGACAGGATAGTGGTAAAGTTTATTGAAGGAATACTGAAAACCTTACCTGCATAGAAGGCTGACTGGATTGTGAAGATGTTAATGCAGCAGCTGACTGATTCGATACTGGAACAATCAATGGTATCAGTAGCTTGACTCCATCCATTTGAACAAAGGATGACCTAACCAAGGGTTCTTTTAGTAAGGTTGCTAGGCAACTGACAGCAGTAGGGACACTCCGACTAGGATGTGAAGGCTTCTTAAGCTGCAAAATACTCATAGAAGATTGTGATTAATTAACGGAAAATAATAGAAGGGTCATCTACAAATTTACAAGGAAAATTTGATCCCAACATCTACAGCACCACGTAACAATAAAACGAGCATGATAGACGATAGTTAACAAATGCTACCAGTCTTTTCAAGAATATACACAACACATCTGGTACTAAGGTATACTACCTAGTTCCTACCTCCCAAAATTATTGGCCTCGTGTGACTTTAGTCACCCAATGTTAACTACTTAACTTTAACCATTAATTTTATAAATATATGTAGAAATACAATTTAAAATTTGTAATGTTTGATGTAACAAATCATCTACGTTCATATTATCAATTTCTACAAATTTTTACTGTTGTAGATTGAGAGAAAATATTGGTCGAAGTCAACATCATTTAATCATCATAGTCAAATCAGGGCATCAAAGTCGACATCTTCTTACAATCAAGGTCAAAACATAACATAATAAATGGGATGGAAGGAGTACTTTATAAAGCAGTCCCATACCTGTGCACACAGCCACTCAATTAATCCCTTCAAGACATCGCCAATAGTAGCGACTTTGCTCTTGGAGTCCGATGATTCACCATTCATAGCTCCACCATACTGGTTTTTGGGTCTCGCACTACAACGAACATATAAGAACACTCTTTTTAGTATATAAGTATAATCTAAGTACGTCAAAGAAACCATGTTGCTAATTAAAGGTAGAAAACTAGTTACAAAAAATATCAAATCTCAATACCTCAGGATCAGAGCAAGTATCTTACAGCTCTTCTCTTGTATGAACCAGTTACCCTTCCACAGCAATCTGGACAACAACAACAATATCAGAGCCTTAATCCCAAAATGATTTGGTGTCTGCTGACATAGAATCATCCTTAAGAACCGTCAATGGGTGACACACCTCAAAATGCGAAAAAAGAAAAGGAAAAGTGAAAAACAAAAGGGAAAACCTAAAACAAAAGTCAAGGTAAACTTATAGTTTTAAAATCGAAGTCCGGATTTCTTTTATAAAAACTTAAAATTTTAAAACACAAAGAAGACTACGGCTGGCTTCCCCTCATTTTCATGCTAATAGTCTACCCTTTTAACAACTTGAAGAACCAAATAACAGTATAGTCACTCCGAGGAAAACCACCCAGCCATAGATTAATAGACGCGAGGTGGTCAAGTCAAAACTCGGAACATTCTGAGCACGTTGTTAGACATTTATCGTTCCGTCCTGTCTGGTTACAGAAAATAGTTTGTGCTCAGCATTACATGTCCATAATAAGAATAGCCCCGACCCTCAATGCAAGCCATTGTATCTAGATTATACAGATGAAGATTTCAACTGTTGACCAGTAAACAATCCTGAATTCGAGCCCAAAGCTTGTTTGAAAACGGCGAAGCCAGCTTGAAGAGAATTGACCAATTTCTTAAAAATAATGTAATTAACAAAATACAAAACAATCAGCATTGGTCGACAACATGGTGAGGTTGATTAAAATTTATTCCTCTCATATGGTTACTAAATTTTCCTACAGTCAGCATTTCAGCCTACCAACCCTAAACAAAACATTATAGTGATCACATTTGCAAGTAAATGATACAGCAATTTTTCTTTGCTTATAGAGGGTGAGAAAATAGAAAAATGGAACGGGCAACAAATAACACTTAATACTTGCCTTAAGAATGGTTCGTAAATATCCTCATTTGCAAGTGAATTATCATGAAACATTCTTGCCCTCTTGGGGTTTGCTGCAATTGGAGAAACCATACGTTATTGCAAAACAATTATGGATAACAAGGTGGTCTAAGATCAGCACATATACATAAAAGTGTCGATCAAGAGCTCCGCATTTACCAGTGAGCATTTCATCTATTAAAGCAAGGACATATTCAACGGTTTCTTCTTTGAATATCTCGCGAAGAATGCTCACAAATACTCGAACATAAGCTGGACCATCCTGTTAAAATTACAAGGGCAAACTACATAAATGAGGTAGTAAAGAGAGAGAAAGATAATGTAAAGGTATGAAAATAGATGGAGCAAGGATGTGACTAGATGCTCAAGATTAATAACACGAGTCATTTTGAAAAAGTCAGGAAATTAAATTTAGTAAGGCTAATGATTTAGCTTTTGAAGAACCATGAGCAAGTAGATAAATTATTAAAATGGAGTTCCGTAGCGGGAGCTGTGAAGATGACATTAACTTTCAGAACGTTAAGCCTCCATGTACCGTAAGCCAGAACCGGAAGCCAAAGTAGACATTAACTTTCAAAAGGTTGAGATAAAAAAATGTCGAGGAAGTAAGGTCAGTTCAGCAAAAATTTACATGATGAATAACGAAAATAGAAATATTGAACAAAAGAAATCAATGTCACTTTAAAGTCTTGTTGCAATATAAGTTTGTAAAGTGCCCGGCTCAAGCAATCTCACAAAAGAAGGTGAAACAGGCGCCAACAAAAAATGGTTAATTTCTTGTTTGCTTAAGACTTGAGAGCGCTAACGACTCCCTTATATGATAACTTAGATCTACCTATTGATTCAAATTAGAAGAAAGTTTGGGGGAGGAGGAGCTTATACGAACACAGAATAAGCTTTAGCAAAAACTCTCTGAAAAGTAATTACATAGAACACATTACATCATCAAGAAGGGATGCTCTCTGGCTCTCTGATTTTTTATCATAACGCCTCAAGAGTTGAAGGGATGTTCCTGTGATCAGCTTAGTAGTCATGTAAGTCTCCCATGGAATGTCTCTTCTGAGAACCTGAAAGAAGACACGATAAGAATAAGACTAGAGAACAAGACCCAAAAACACGTATATAAGTTCAAGCTGATCTCTTAGCTCAACTATTAGACTATACTACTCGAAGTCATAAACCAAATCAGCAGCTGAAAAATCTCAACATTCAACTTTGAAGAACATCAGCAAACAGTGATCACTAACGTACTCTAAAATCTAGACCAATGACTCTAGGAGTATGTTCCACAATAAGCAGTTTTAATCTGATCTAAGTGCTACTAAGGAAGATGCAACAGTGTTTTATATACTCCCTCTTATTCACAATAAGTGTCCCATTTGTTGAATATAATGAGTGGAGTATTTTAATAAAATGGGACACTTATTGTGAATAAGAGGGAGTAGTAGATAGAGGGACGGAGTAGATATGGCTGCATTTTGCTAGAAAATGATTGCAGACATCCCTTTTACTATATGAAGCAGGGATACACTTGAATTTTCGTGCATTGACGACAGCAAGACTGTAAATAGTCTAATCTAGTACGGCAGCTTCCTCATCATAATTAATAAAAATAAAGACAATATTAACTGGATTTTCTCAAAAGCATCGCGTTTTCCCCTTTCTATAAGCAATACCTTCAAAAAAGCACCACCCATCTAAACAGTATGATCGATACCCTCAAATTCTGAATTAAAGCCCACAACTACAGCTCCCTAATTCTTACCTAAACATCCACTACCAAGAGTCCACCTTGGAACTCTGGTTCAATCCACCATTCACATATCCCTTCCTTCTTTTACGCCATTAAGCGATTTTCATCCATGAAAACACCACCAAGTACTTGCTTGTTAATCCAATCTACATTAGTCAATTCCCCTCCTTCATCAACCCATCAAACAAGCAACTTACAACCATCATCTAACCGTTTCGGACCGTCACTGATTTCTTTCCAACACAATTCAACTGTATGAATCCAGCGTCACAACATCATCACATTTAAACACCCATCAAAATCAAACAATCATACCCCCCAAAAAAAATACAATTATCAACCACAATAATCTAAAAATTTTGCAATTTTACTGATCAATCAATCAATTGACCCATCAACATACATTGTTCAACCATAATAAACTAAATTAAACACAAAAATATTGAATCCCACATATGATCATCAACAACTAAACCGAAAAATTAACAAAATAAATCAATTAATTTGATAACAATGATGAATTATTAACAAAAGGGTATTAAAAAAAGATAAGACGGGGATCAAAATAACCTGATCAGTGGTGAGTTCAGCGTGATCAATCGTCATTTGTGTATGATGAAGATGGCAATTAATGGCGGAATTATAGGAAATACTATAAACCCAACAAAATTAAATAGAAAAAAAATAAGAAAGAGAAGAAGAAGTAGATCGATGAACAGAGAGAAGACAAACGAAGACGAAGGAGAGATTGAGAAAAGAGAGAGGGATCGGGTGTTAGTCGACGTGCTTTCGTGGATAATAGATAGATCTCTATTTTATCATTGTTTAGTTATTAGTCGGGGTGTGAGACGGTTTTACATAAGATTGTAGATTCGGCGGTCAATCGGGTTTAGATTCGGATTCGTTACTTTGGTTTCGGCCATTTTTGGGTTTACCTGGATTCAGCTCAGGTGGGTCAGTATTGCTCGTTCGGGTTGTATTGTGTGTGGATTTCATATACTCCGTAGAAAGTTTTTGACTCGAATTTGGATTGTCAAGCTTTGGATATGGATTGAGTTTGGATTTGAATCAGTGATCAACTCGGTAAATGAATAAGTTTGAAATTCGCAAATCCAATTCAACTAGATCTGTTGCCATCCATAAACGTAGGTAAACAAAGAACATAGACTTAATGAAATATCTACAAAGTGGTTAAAACTTGGGTGAAATTCTCGAGGGTCTGTCTTTAGGTTCAAACTCCACCATCTTGTGGGGGTTTACAACCCGATGTCGCTTTATAGATTTCGAACATGTTACTTCCTAAAAAGAGTGGTGGACCTGAGATACGTGATTTGCATGCTACCCTGTATACTTGAAGGTTTGCGCACTAATAATACCATTTGTCACAACATGAATTCTAAAAATAAACAAACAATCTAAATCTATTTCTCAATCTAACTGAAACACTTTTTTTTTACAATGAGAAATAAATAACATACAATGTCCCTCTAGGCTACAAAATGAGTTATATTCTAAAAAGTAACGCTAAAAACCAAGCAACAAGAGCAAGTGCTACGCCAAATGAAGCGTTGTGAACAACTTTCACAAATATATATATCTCCCGTCTTCACAAATTAAAGCACTTAAAGCATCCGCAAAGGTGAGATTCTACCTCCCCATTTGGCTTCTCTCTCATCTGCGGATGCTCTAAGGCCTCAGGAGAGTAATCGAATTTGAGACTCACATGGTGACATGGCAAGACCAAGTATTTTTTAAATTTTGGCAAGACCAAGTACTAAAACGCAATCTATGACATAAACCTGCTTATTCAGCACATGGACATATTTAACTCGCTTAAGCTTAAGACGGATAACAATTATCTAAGAGCATGCGTAATTTAAGCTTATACCAATTGCCAATGTCTTAGATACTTTTATGATGGGAATACAAATTTTAGATTAGTGTGTCAAAGTTGAAAGGTAATTTCTTTACATCTAGCAAAGTGTTCGGAGTAACATTATTTCAAAAAAACAAAAAACATACGACTGCTTCAAGATGTACTTCACTGCGAGTTCGACAGTCGTGACCAAGTTCAAACTCATATTATACCTTATACCTTTTCTCCCTATCTTTATCGAAAGTAGCTGTGACTTGAAAGGAGTCACTACTCTTTGCTAAGTATTATAAAGTCGGATGGTAGTAGAGTACGAGTTGCCGCAGAGCAAAAATCAAGGCAACACATCCACTAATCTGGACATCCTTGACAAAATTCCAGACAGTATTAAGCACTTCTTAAATTATCAACCGAAACAATGAAGTGAAGAAATGTTGAAGGTGAATAATGAATCTATTCATCTGTCTCACTTAGATGCCTCATCGTCATCATCCCTCCGACTGGCTAGCTTAACAATGTCTTCAACCAGTATCTTTCCATCTGGTCAAATTAGTTTTACATTATCAGCAAGGTTGGATAATAATGATAGAAGTGTCGAGAGGATACTCAGTAATAAATCAAGAACATGATCTTATTTTTCACAGGTTTATTTTTCAATAGTTAACCAGTGGAGGAGTTGAAATGAATGCTATTGCCCATCTTGAACTGGCATATACCTGAAATGACCCGACCCGATCCTAAGAGTACCAAGTATTTGAAATGAGTCTACACACACCCAACCCAAGTAACAAAGTTTGATCCCATGGGGTAAAAGTGTTGTTAGCGGGGAAGGGAAACAGGGGAATGGATGAATGAAGGCACAAACCTTTGTCTTTTGAAAGCCGGCTGATAAGCTCCTGGATACCATCTTTGTGCAGCGTGTCTTTGAGGTATGCAGCTGCTGAAGCTACTTCTTCCGGAGTTACCTTCCCGTCATAGTCCCTATCATAACATGTAAATCATGAATAGCAGGTCAAACATATTATGACAATCGATGTCCCATTATGTAGAAGAACCGGCAATCTACACCTGCTAATATGTTTACTTATCCAGACTCTGGTCCAACAAATTGAAGAACATATAAGATCTTATCATAGAAACAAATTAGAGAGAACGTGCAGCCAGATTCAACTGCAGATTATGCACAGATTCCATGACCCACATGAGTACACGACACAAACAATGATCCGTCAAAGTCTCAAAGGTGCCATGATGCTAAGGATTATTTCAGATACATGTTAGCTCGGATTGAGGTCGGGGGTTATCGTTGGGTCATTTGGGTAGTGATCATTAAGGATTTTATTTTAAGTTAGTCGTTAGGTTCTCTACACTCTTTTCGTGGCTACGCCGCATTCGTATCTTAATCAACAGTATAATTTCTTGACATAATTTAGAGGTAACAGCCAAGTTCCTCCAAATACTACCCGAGTTACAACTTCAAGTAGTCTTACAACAGGTCATGGGTCAGTCATATATAGATACAACTAAGTAAACTGACATGCATGAAGGCTGAAACCATAACAATCTTGTATCACCCAGTGACCTCAGTATTTTTAAATAAACAAACATACAGAAAACAACTGTTACCTGTCTAGTAATCGCCAACGATCACCAATTTTAGCATCAACATCATCGATTTCTTTTTCAAGCTTTTGAAGCATAGCATCCACCTGAATTAAACCAGATAGGCCAGTCAATACATTTTACAGGCTTAAGAATCTTACTATGTTCAGGAAGAGCATCCTTGAATATATACAGGAGCAATGACTGAAGATGCAAAGATTCCACATTACCCTATCTATAAGGGCTGAAGAAACTGCAGTTGTATCTGCATCTTCCTCGCTACCTTCATAAGCAGCTTTGTAGGCTTTTTCAGCTTCCACCTCTCCTTCTTTTCCTTCCACCATGCTATTGTATAACTCTACCTGAAGACAGAGTAAAACACGTAAAGCATTGATCCTCTCAGCACTGTTTAAAGTCTTTGAACACTAACATGGGTGTTAATCGTGTGACAATGGCTCAATTAATATGAGAAAAGATCTACTAACCTCCTTATTTACAAGCCTCAGGAACTCCTCCCGCTCGCTGCTAACTGACTAGAGTAAACAAAATAAAGGCCAGTCACGATTGTGATTAATAAATAAATATGCATATTCACACTAGATATATAACATCATAATATTCGCCTTACAGATGCTGAAGCTAGAACAGCTAATGCACGGCTGAGCTCATTAAGTTGGTCGTCAGTATCTAGCAATGCATCCTTTGCATGTTCTTCTGCCTCTCTCGGAGTTTCATCTGCCATTTTATCCAAAGACACATCTATTTGACCAGTAGACTCTTTTAATTTCGCCTTATCTTCTCCTGCCTTCCTTTTTTCTTCTTCCTACAACATCATGTAAGAAAACCTCAACATGACTTCTGTCTAGAAAGAACGCATTTTAGAAGACAAAACGTATAATCAAATGACAAATGAAAAATACAGATTTAATACGCTAGTGTCAAACAAGTGGAATGGGAGGTTGGGCCTACTGAAGATTAGAGAGGGTATAGTAGTATAGACTCAGAGGGCATAAAAGGATATGAAAGGACAACAACCTTAATCAATTCTTCCTGCATTTCAAGGAATTCCAACTTCCTCCTTCGTTCAGAAACAGCATCTTCCGATGACAAAGATGTGGCTCCAATAGTATCAACAACTTCATCGGGCAAAGAGGAGATTGCAAATTCAACGGCTTCCTCAGGGTGGATTTTTCCAGACACATTGAAGGATCTTAATGAGAAGAAAGGGAAAATCATGAGATAGTCATAAAATCAGGAAATAGCCAAATGCAAGATTATAGAAAACCAAAGCATTCCTCTCACCTAGAAAGAATTAGAAGAGATGATGGAACAGAGTGATTCAGAGACAAGTCCAACCAATCTCGCAGCTGTATATATGCGATCTTGAATGATTAAATATGATTTAAAGAAAATACTGAACAAGATAGCTCATAAGAATTGACCAAGATAAACGTATTACAAACAAATATATTCTACTCTTCGAAAACATCAGTATAATACTATAACATTGATATATGTGGACAATTTCGTGATATCACATCTGATTAGAAGAAAAAAAAAAAAAAAAGTGCACAAATAACAATATCATAAACATACCACAATCCTT
>JAYMSF010000079.1:0-22526 GCA_036897335.1 Silene vulgaris | reverse complement strand
AATTCTGTGGGAACTAGTTGTATTACGGCATTTTAGGATCACAATTCTCGTTTTTTAACGTTATTCTTTAATGGACAGCTTTACTCTCCGTTCTCTTGGAGCGGCTGCTCTCCGCTTTTCTCCCTAGAGAGCACATCGAGAGCATAAGAAAGGAATGTAATCTGGGTAAAAAACTACACCAATTTTTGCTGTCCGTAAATGTGGATTATCTTGGAGAGCACTACTAGCTCCTATTGGTATATGCTTTTAGGATGTGTTTAGACATGTAGATTTTTAGGGATAGGCAATGGTGCATTTAGAAGGAAACAAATTTCGCTGTTTGGTTAGCAAAATGGGTTAATTTATTTTCAATGAATGCTGTATGATTATCCCTTAGTGTTGACGGCTATCCCATTCTCACCAACTCCTTAGTCTGCTCCTCCGAGGTTATTTATTTCAACGTCCCAATTCCTTCGCTTGCTACAATTTAATCCAATTCGTTTTGGTGTTCTCCTCTCCTTGATTCTATTGCTATGTGTTTTTTCCCGACATAATCACTATGTCAATTCACAAAACCCAAATCTCGATGGTGTCAAATTTATTGAGATTTTTTTTTTTTTTCAGTTTCAACTGAATGTTAAAAATCTATGCTTATTTAATGCTATGTGATGGTAAATATGAGAAAGGTGAAGATATGACTTGATGTTGGGGCCTGGTTGATGGGTTTTGAAGTCCACTAAAGGCAGAGACCGGCAAACTATTTGTGCGATAGTTACTATCATTTTTTTTTCCGCTTAATGACCAGAATCAGGAGGGAGTGAATATAAATTAAGAAAAAAAAGGTATGATACCGGTTCCAAAACGTGAAACTGATTTAAGGTATTTTTTTTTTTTTTCCCTTAAAAACTTCAATCAAGCATAATCTAAGTAAAAAAAGTGGCGGAATATACCTTTCAGCTCCTTCACACTTTAGAAGAGCATGACTGCAACCCTAGCCCTTTGTTTGGATACTAAAGTCTAAACAGGAGGGAAGGAGAGGGGAAAGGGATGGATGGGAGTGAAACGGAGGAAAGGGGGAAGGAAAAGGGATGGAAGAGAGGGAAGGGAGGAGAGGGGAATTGGACAATTGGAGTTCTTCCCTTCAAATCTTTCTTATGTTGGAGGGATTTTGATTTGTCTTAGAGGTGGGATAATGGATCCCTTCATTTCCCTTCAACCCTTTATGTGAACCAAACAAGTAAAATGTATTCGTTTCTTACCCTCCGTTTAAAACCATTCAAACAAAATGTAAGGCTTTAAAGTTCGAGTTGTTGTGGTATCATATCTCTAGTTCTGAAATTTGTGTGGTCTCTGTTGCTAATGGTGCGTTGTTGCTTTTGAAGGATCTGGAGAGTCTGGAAAGTCAACAATATTCAAACAGGCAAGTGAACATTTCAGTTCTTCCGTGCAGACTAATTATTGCTTCCACGTGACTCTGAAGTCTTCTTGTTCGGGGTTCTTTATGCAGATTAAGCTTCTATTTCAGATGGGATTTGATGAAGCGGAACTGAAGAGTTATACATCTGTTATTCATGCCAACGTTTTTCAGACAATAAAAGTATGCAATACTTGAAAGGGTGTGTCAGTGGTTTCCTTTTTTCATATGGAAACTGTTCATACTATCTTGTTTTAACACTATTCATCTTACTGCATTGTTGCATTTTCTAATCTAGATCGTGTGTTTCCTGACAGTTGTTGATTGATGGTTCTAAGGAATTGGCTCAGAACGAAACTGAGTCCTCAAAGTATACTTTATCTGCTGACAACAAGGTGAGCCTGAATTTTCTGGTTCATTTTTGCTCAATTCCTCCTTGCTGCTTGCCTGAATCTGTTTGTCAAAATAATGTGTGAACTTTTAAGGAACAATTTTGCTCCCTTTCATTTTGAAGGCATGGACATTCATTTTCTTCGTGAATTTTCTAATTGCCTGCTTCCCTGTCAGGAAATTGGAGACATGATGTCTGAAATCGGTGGCAGGTCTGACTATCCACGACTTACAAAAGAACTTGCCCAAGAAATAGAAAAACTATGGAAAGATCCAGCTATTCAGGTTGTAGAATGAGTTACCCTTGGTCTTTTCAAATTGTGGTTCTAAATGCAGTTATGTTTATAGCTTTACGCTTTTACTGGGTTTGATAGTATTCGCAGGTATCATTATTCATTGTTCAGTGTAATTTGTGTTACGTGCAGGAGACTTATTCCCATGGTAGTAAACTCCAACTCCCGGACTGCACGCATTATTTTATGGAACACCTAAGAAGGCTCTCTGATGTCAATTATGTCCCTAGTAAGGTTTGTGAGACCCTGGTGTCACCCTTCCTAGTGTCGTATTTGTTGGCTTATTTCTAGGAAAAAACCTGTTTCTGAAGTGTTCCTGTAACCGATTGGTCATGCTATCTCTTCAAGGTCTCTTCATTATTATATAGTTGATTTTGTCGTTGCTAAACGACAACTTAACCCAATTAAGGCTATTTACTTCTCCCATCTTTTCTATTTTGGTAAGGATTACTCCAGACCAAATTTTCACCTTTCTTATACCTCCCCCCTTCAAATCAAAACACCATGGGACCACTTTTTTTGTGAGAGAGATTTTGAATTCTGGGATGCTTGGATTTGGATTCTTCTTATTTCCGTTTCCAAAATGAAGATGGTTCACAAAGTTGTTTGAACTTATTATTTACGAGGTAGTTGTCAAGACTTTTTTTTTACTATGGTAGTATGGTTTATCTGTAGCCAACCTCTCTGTTCCCTTACCCCTCATAGGCGGTGACCTTTAAGGTATGGAACACCCACTATAGGTGGTGGATTAAGGTATGGAGCACTGTGAGTCTGTGATGTTATATTCGGATTGCACTTGTTCTAGTCTGGGTATTTTCATTTTGGCATCTTCTTCCTGACTCTCAAGCTGATAACTTTGGAAATTTTGTATAGTTGCACCTAAATCAGACTTGCCTTTCCTCCTGTAGTTTAAGTTTTTTCCAGATTGTCTGACATGTTTGATTTAAGAGTTTTTTTGTCACGCACTACCTAGTATTTACCCCACTTTGTGAGGAACTACCTAAAGTTTTGCACCTAATATTTAGCAACATGCTTGAGACACTACCATTTAATGAATTCGTCAAAAAAAAGTCAGACTTGTGTTGTTAACCAAGCTTATTCATGCGAGTTTGATATTAGACCTGATTCCATCATTTTCTTCCCTACTTCACTTTCTTCCCATCCTTCCACATTGTTTAACAAATCAGATAATAAATAGTAGATGCAACAACCCCCTTTACACACCTAAACCTCCAAAGTCCAACCAAGCATACCACGCACGGACACACATACTAATCGGGTTTGGGTTTAAACCAAACCAGATACGAAGTACTACTCATAGAGAAAATACCCAAATATACTACTATTATTAATGAAATAAAAAAGATACAACAAGATTTAATAAACGAACTACTTCTATTACATGCATTAATTAACAAAGAATTAGGGTTTAATTAATTGAAGGAAACAAATCAACGATAAATAATTGAGTTTTATGTAATCAAAATAAAAATCGATTATTTACATACTTAAAGAAGTTGATCAAAAGATGCCGTCAAAATGCCTCCGATGATAATGATCCCAAGTAAAAGAATTGTTCTTTACAATTATGAGAGGAAGAAAGGGAAATTTAGAATTCCCAAATCAATTAATTAAGATAGTTAAAGGGATTTGGGTAAACAGATACGTTTTATTTTAAAGATGTGAGTAGGGGTGTTATTGAAAGTGGGAATGTTGATGTAAGACTCACATGATTATGGATGGTCAGAGACACAAATCTGACTTTTTTTGACGGAATTGGTTAAATGGTTGTGCACACAAATGTTGTTAAACACTATGTAGTGTTTGGCAAATAAAAAAAACTGTAGGCAGGTCCTCACAAAGCTACCTAAATATTAGGGTAATGCGACAAAAAAACTCAGGATAGAGCTATAGGACATTGCTTCTTATTTTGAAACATCTTGTAAAGTTTGTTTATCTGCATAATGTCTTTGTGACTTCTGTCCTTACCATGATGAATCATCAGTTACAATATACTCGGCTTATGCCTGCAATGATATTCTTTTTCTGCAGGAAGATGTTCTTTATGCTAGAGTACGCACAACAGGTGTTGTGGAGATCCAGTTCAGGTGTCTATTTTGCTTTACCGAACATGTTTCTGTTATAAACTTATAATCTGTATGCTTTTACGTCGATTTCTATGGCATATGCCCTGATTTCTTTTCTCTACGTTTTACATGCACAGCCCTGTTGGTGAGAATAAAAAGAGTGGTGAAGTATATAGACTTTTTGATGTTGGAGGCCAAAGAAATGAGCGAAGGAAATGGATCCATCTGTTTGAAGGTGTTACAGCTGTAATATTCTGTGCAGCTATAAGCGAGTAAGATAATTTTCTCATTTGTCATGCAAAATTTTATGGTAGTGGCTAATGATAGTATGATCTTATACCCGGGGTTTACCCAGTGCGCACCAAAGGTAGCGGCTGCGGGTCCCATCGTCACCAAAAAAAGAAAAAATTCTAGCTTTTTTGTTTCTTGAGGAGTTACAGTATGAGACCATAAAATGAAATGGATTTGACTAAAACCTCTTAGGTTATAGAAAATCACTTTATGGGAAATAGTTAATCCCATACAGTTGCACCTAATATATTACTTTCCAACTCTCTCAAATTGCAACATTTAGTCTTGCAGAAGTGCTTAGTTGAGCGAGTGGCAAGCGGAATGGATGCTCTCCATTTCCTCAAAAGAAATGGTGGTTCATTTCCTCGTCCAACAGTCAACATATTATTTTAGACTTGTAGGAATATGAGGGTCCTACAATTTATTTATAAAAGGTAATGGAACAGATAAAATGGAGAGTGAAACAGTTCTTTTTTTACAAGAAATTTTTTTAGACCCGTAATTCTGTGAATCTGTGATCAATAATTAAATGTGGACCTTTTAATGGGAAAATAGACCTCCATTTCTTTCAAGGAAATAGAGAGAATTCACTAGTGAATAGTTTGATTAATTATGATTCTGTTATGGAAATGTCATATCTCTTCGAATTCTAAACCTAGAAACAAATTCAACATACATTATGATTTTTCACTATATTTCCATGTTATAGATAGATTCTTCTGATATGAGAGGTTCTCAACTTCTCATATGATGAAATAAGTACTCCGTATATAGTTTCTCCAATTAGCTTCAAAATTAACTCAATTAAATTACGAGTAGAAATTCATACTTTTTTGGACATGGTTTCGTCTATATCAAAAAAGTGTTTCACGAGGGATCTCATGCGATGAAAAAAGTAAATAGTTTTCCCTATGCGCTCCTGAGCTCCAAAGCAACCCAGTTAATCTGGGGAAGAAACTCGTAATATGTGGACAATGGAGATATTGATACCTTCTTTAAGTTCATAAAGGTTACCTTTAATCTCTGTTATGAACCTGTCTCTTTGGTATCTGGGCTCTAAATATAGCACAGACTGTTCAATATGGTATAAAAACTCGGTATCGGTCATAGTCGCTGTAGCGGTATACCGGCTCTTAATCAGTTTTCTCGAATGAATCGCAGTGATTCTCGGTGATATCGTGGGCGAGATAGATATTTCGTATCGGTAAAGTGAAAAACCGATACAACTCGGCCGATACGATACATCTTGGCCAGGATTTTGAACCATGTTTTCAATTCCTACGTTATCAGCTGGCATATTTGCTTCTTTGTAGATGGCAGTGTGCTTTACAAGTAAATTTAACGAGCCTTATTTTTGTTTGCGTCTTTACGAGTTTCAAGTCTTCAGAGATGATTGAATGAATGTGTAAGTGTGTTTATTCAGATCATATATTATTGACTGTGGAGTAAAAAGTCGAAACCAATGAAAGTTGTACTTATTTTGAAGGAGTCTCTTGTTTCTTCCCCCCTTCGTTTAAATGTTATCAAAAGTTTCCCTATCCTCTTTCTGTGCTACATATCAATTCTTATTGCTCCTGTCACACCTAATGAACCCCTTGCTTTGGAGTTTTTTTATGAACCATGAATGTCCAATTATGTTCTTATCTCTATTATCATCAATAAACTGTGTAGGTTATACTTTGTTTTCTATAAATGTGAACTTTTGGTCTTCAGAGGGATTAAACCAGAGCCTAGTTCCGTCATTAGACCATGACTTAAACCATGAAGTCTCCGGATCTTTTTTTGTCCTCCTAGCTTAATATGGGCAGCCATTGTTGCAAGTTTGCAACATAACGTTCTTATGTAATATAAAAAGGGCTGATACATTTGAAGAAAGGAAACTGAGAGACCCTTGAAAGCACCGCCTGACTTTGACCTAAAGGAGGCTAAACATACTACCCTCTCAAAATAATCTTAGGACATTCCCAGATATTGTCCAGAATTTTGTTCCATTCGAATGCTGATGGAGTGATGGTTGTGTTCAGCATTGTGCACTACTAAAGCAATTTCCCTTTCTTCTATTGCACAATCCCCTGACACTTTCATGAAGAAAAATTCTGAATGAATCCATCCACCCTCTCCAAACCTAGTCATTGTAGCAGAATGGTTTAAACCACATCATAATAAAGGAGTAAATGTTTGTCATACTCGCGACTTCTCGTGCATTGTGCACATGGCACACACGTCAGCGCTAAGATCCATAGGGTCAAACTCCAACAAAAGCTCATGCCTGTGGAGCTTCTTGTCTGGATTCTTTCTGATTTTAGGGCAATAGGATTAGGTGGTGGCTAGCTTAAAGATGGCCTAAATGAGATGCTCAATATTCCTGACAAGTCATCCTTCCAAGTTCTAAAAAGAGGATACCCTTAAATTTCTTGCACTAAGAAGTGTTCTGATACTGTCCAGGTATGACCAAATGCTGTATGAGGGCGAAAACAAAAACCGAATGATGGAGACTAAAGAGCTCTTTGAGTGGGTCCTTAAGCAACCCTGCTTTGAGGTTTTCATCCACTTATTTATTTTCTTATCAGCTCTTTCATTGTTAACTTTGCTTTCTTGATCTGTTTTGATTGTTTTCTATGATGAGTATATAATTGTATTCAACCCCTTTCCTTTGATGTAGAGAGCATCTATCATGTTGTTTCTGAACAAATTTGACATATTTGAGCAGAAGATTCATAAGGTAAGACCAGTGAACTCATTCCCTTATATTAGTGGTTATCATTACCTGGAACTCATGCTTTATCTAATTTGCAGGTTCCACTCGACTCGTGTGAATGGTTCAAGGATTACCAGCAAGTTTTATCTGGAAAACAAGAGACTGAGCATGCCTATGAGTATGCAATTATTGTCCTCATATGTTTAATTTACCTATGTTGCCCTCTGTCAATCAACTTTTACTTGCATACCTTTTTCGATTACTTGTATTGCTCTTTATCCCTTTGATGTTGCTAAGAACCTTTTGAAACATCCTACATTGGAGAGAAATAATGATTTTAAGTTCGAGGATTTACTTCTCCATAATTTTTCTTGGGCTTGTCACTTGGATCTTTGATGTGGTCTCTCAACTTCTAGCTGGGTGCAGAAGCGGTAACATTTAGCGCATTTTGCTAAAAAATTTCATTATCGAATTCTAAGACTGGGGTGATTAAAAATATCTGATGATTTGTTAAATCATGGAGCCATTCATTTGCTTGTGTGAATGAATAGGGTCACATACTTACATGTGAGAGGGGGAAGGGCTGAGAACTCTGTGGATAAGTCATATGAAAGCCTCTTACGTACATTGAAGTGAGATTAAATATTTAACCAAGCTTAGGAGCTAATCTATCCATCCCATTTATATTTGTCCCTATTTAACTAGAGGTTGTATTTATAAAAAAATTAATGAAATAACATGATTGCTGTTTACTAAAAGGAAATGAGGACAGTATAAGTTGGCTGAAATATTATTAGTGCTTACATAGCTAATGGGCCAATATGGGATGTTCACTATTTTATTTTACTAGTTTCGAAAGGGTGGAATTATTTTGCGACAGCCCAAAAAGGAAATGGGTATGATATAATTGCAATGGAGGAAGTACCACTACTATTTCCAATAGTTTTTTGATGGATCACAAGTAGACAGACATGTGATGTGGTCTCTCTCATCTAGTCAACTGCCTGTGGCAGTGTTTAGAGACAATGCACAAATCTTCCACTGATTCCCTAATGTTTTAAGCTCGTTGTTGATTTCAGTGTACACTTGATAGATAGAATCAATAGTCGAAATACAAATTTAGGCAATCAAACCTTTTTTGCCGCTTTAATTTCGGTTTTCAAATTTTTCTTACTTTTCCTTATTATTTACTATGCACTTGTTTCGTCTATCTTTATTCTATTTTCTTTTACTTTGTTTATTTACCCTTGACCGTATTGGTGGATTCAAGCGTAAAGGGATTCGAATGATGATTCATGTTGACCAATCCCAGGCCATGTTGGGATTGTTGTTTTGTTGTTGATGATGATGATGATCTTTGCTTGCTTAGTTTTCCATGTTTACAAAATTGTTGGTTGTACTCTAAGATAATATAGATTGGTAAACTTGTCATTGCATAGAACATATATCCTTGAATGAAATTTGTGGCTGGAAACTGAATTCTCTCTACTTTCAGGTTTGTAAAGAAGAAATTTGAAGAGCTCTATTACCAGTGCACTGCTCCTGATCGTGTGGATCGGGTCTTCAAGATCTACAGAACGACTGCGCTTGACCAAAAGCTTGTGAAAAAGACTTTCAAGTTATTAGACGAGACTTTGAGAAGGAGAAACCTTGTTGAGGCAGGTTTGTTGTGATAATAGTAGAACATTTAGGCATTAATTTTGGTTTGTCAATATAAACCTGGTTTGGGGAGACAGCAAGGAGTATTGAAGAGCATAGTTCCAATTAACTTCAAACTCGAATATTTTTGGCATCTTGGCCATCATTGTCAAAACGCATTGCTTCTTATTTACAAACTTGAAGTTTCAGTCATTCTCACAGGTTAGCCTCCACTCTGTCGTTGGAGTACCAGAATACCTTGTAGGGACATACTTCTCTGTCAATAGATAATTCTTATACACTCCTAGTGCAATTCGGAATCGTGGAAACATGTATGTGAGATTTTTACTTGGTTTATATTTACTTCATTCCTAATGCTCAAATGACGGATTTTACGGCTAACTTAACTTTGAGCATTACACCCACATCAATGTGATCTTTTTGCTCTTGCTGATATCCTTGAGAAAAAATCTTAGCAACATTGTTCGGGAGTACTTTGGTAATTTGGTCCCAAGGCATCTGGTTGTATTGATTTTTCATTGTAGATATCGCTGGTTAAATCCATGTGCAATGCTGTTTAAGTAGAATGAGACGTAGTACCGTGAAAGTACTGTTAGTTTCTTGCATGTTTAGTAGCCTAGGAACAGGTTTATTCAGTGATTTATGGCTTATATAGAAGCCTTGAAGCTGGCTGTTGTAGCCTATCATTCTGAATCTGTTTGCTTGGAATGAGCTTTTATTGTTGGAATTTATCCAATGTTCCATGATGAAATTTTTCATAATAATTCCATTTCTCGTAATGAATATTCCTTCTGTCCCGGTCAATAGTGAGATCCGTTATTTGGATAACTTAATGAACATTCTACCTACTTACTTTCTAATTAATTTAGCACTTTACTTATCCAAATTCACAGTAAGTTAGAGACTAGAGAAGATGGTTGTTCACATTCGAAGATCGAGTACAAAGAAGCAGTATTCCGTTGTAAAGACTGTAAAACCTCCATAAAATCTGCCGCACACATCATCTACTTCATGTCTCGTAAACACGTCGGCGCCGCTCTTAGTTATTTTGCCACCGGTGCTCCACCCCAATCATCCTCTTTCCCTAATTCCTCCTCCGCTCCGGCGAATCTCCCAGTTCGTCCGCCCTCGTCTATTAACTCAATCAAGAGCCTCTGCCACCTCACCCTCCGCCTAATCCAGCCAAATTAGGCCTAGAAGTTCAAACCAAACCCAATTTTTAGTTTTGGGGATTTTATTTTTCTGGGTTTATTTTGTTGGAACTTGCTGGGATCGGTGTAAGGTAAGGGGTCGCTGGTGATCAGTGACTCTACCGGCATATCCCATAAGTGTTATGGTGGTGGTCTGTGAGGAGGTGGTGGTGGCAGTAATGGGGAATGGATGAATGATGGAAGAAGGTTATAGATACGGGAAGAAAATATGAAAAAAAAGGGCCCACACTCTAATTGTGTTACCTGAAAGCTTACCCACGGTATCAAGTCATATTTTGGACGAGTTCAATGCAAGATAAATGGTGCAATAGTTCAGATTTTTTTGAGTTAAAACATAGTATGGATTAATATGAAAAGGGGAGGCATATGTTGGATTAATCCCATGAAACAACCCTATTTATAACTTACCAATAACAGAAATAACTTTGTTAATTGATACATCCTAAATTGAAAGTAGAAACTATTGACTTGCATAGAAGAAGGGGTCATATACTCATATTCTATGTTGCTCAGACTCTTCAACATTACCTAGCATACCGTGTCGAATACCCGATACTCGAACATGGGTAGGACATTCGGTTACTTCATTTTAGACCAGACACATGATATAGATGAATCCGACACTTGAACACGCACCCGCATCGGACACTTCTAACCGAGTCCGAACAACATAGGTCCTAATTATAATATTGTTTTTAGAACCATCTGCTAAATCTTAAAAAGAATTCATGATATTGAGCTATTGAACCAAACACATGGATATTGTGCAGTGTTAACTATTTACGTGGACATTACGGGGAACATTCTTATAAATTTTTTGTTACATACTCCCTCCAATTTTCTTTATTGTTCCCTTTTCTTTTTTGCCCAAGAATTAAGAGAATCAATTTGGATCACACAATATACATAACCCTACATGTAGTTGATTTTTGACCACACAAACTGTCCAGAAAAGGAAAGAGGGAACAACAATAAAATTGGACAAAAAGGGAAAGAGGAACAACAAAGGAAATTGGAGGGAGTATTTTTTACGTTCTTTTTTATAATAAAGAAGTTAATAAAATAATCGAAAAGAAGAGAGTCGTTGAGATATAGACGGTTAATAATGTAAGACTGCATAAAACTAATGTGCTAACTTATAACCAATTACCAAATTGGTTATAAGTTGAATGTTTACAATATAAAACTGATGTGCTAACTTATAACCAATTACCAAATTTGAATGTCATAGATTTATTGTTCTAAAGGTCAAGCCATTCTTTGTAAGCTCTGAAATCGACAAAAGAGTAGATGAATTGGTTAATAGTGTGGAACGAACATGGGACGAAGAACCCGTCCTTTACCTTTGAAGAACAAGGTTTAAAGGTGACAAAAACTTACCAAGGAATTTGGAATGAGTGAGAACCTTGGAAGAAAACGTACTGAATATTTAAGTTTGGTGGAAAAGTCACCGACTTAAATGTACTAATAAATGACCTTGGATTTATTTATTGATGATTAATTTTGGTTTACATGTGACTTGTTTACATTTTATTTGTGAAACTGGAACTATCCTAGATTTATATATTGATGATTAACTTCCGGTTTGTATTAAACTCAAGTCTTGTTTCATTTAATGTTATTTTCATTCCAGACTTAAGTCATTTACCGACTTTATTTAATTAATTTCATTTAAAAAATCGGTTGTTACAATTGAGATAAGAGACTCTATATAGTGCAACAATGGGAGACGATGTAGCCTTGCGTTGTGGAACATGTTATCGAGATACAATTTACAAGAGTAATTGTCTAGCGATTATTGAAATTTTGAAGTAGAAGAAACATGGAAGGAATGACCTAATTATTATTGTACATGATATTATTTGATTACAAGTAATAATTTTGCATTGTTTCTTGACCTTTTTAGGTAGATATGAACTGACCTATAATAGTTGAGCTAGGGAGGTTATGTGAGAGAATTAGCTCATGCCAATCTTCCTTATAACATCATGGATGAAACTTCTTTTGATTTACTACTATCCTAATATTAGTATTCAATTCCGAGATCTCTAAATGCAGTATAACATTTGACCCAAATCAACGCCTTTAAATTAAATACATCCAATCTAATTCGATCTGACCAGATATATTTGATCCGTGGTTAATAGTGTGGAAAATGCATGGAAAGAAGAACATGTTGTTTACCTTTTAAAGAAAAAGGTTTAAAGGTGATAAGAACGTTACCATGGAATTCGGAGCCACTAAGAACCTTGGAAGAAAATGGGTTGAATATTTAAGTTTTGTTGGAAAAGTTACCAACTTAGATGCACTAGTAAATGACCTTGGATTTATGCATTGATGATTAACTTCAGCTTACATGTGTTTGTTTACATTTTTTTTTTGTAAAACTCGACATATCTTGGATTCATATATTGATAATTAACTCTGGTTTATATTAAAGGACCTTGTTTAATTTATGTTATTTTCATTCCAGACTTGAGTCATTTCCCGCCTTCATTTAATTAATTCATTTAAAAAATTCGGGTTGTTACAATTGAGATGAAAGCTGGTATATAGTGCAACAATGGGGAACGATGTTCCTTGCGTTGTGGAAGTCATTGTAGTGCTTGGAGATTTACAATACGGATGGGGAACATGTCACCAAGATGTGATCTACGAGAGTAATTGTCTGGCGATTATTGAAATTTTGAAGTAGAAGAAGTACGGGAGGAATGACCTACTTATAGTCGTAGATGATATTCTTTCATTACGTAATTACTTCACAATTGTTTAGTGACCTTTTTTAGATAAAATGAACTAGCTTACAATAGTTCAGGGAGGTTATAGAAGAGGTTCTGCTCCTGTCAATCACCATAGACGAAACTTCTTTTAATGTACTGCTAATGAACTGACCCCAATATGATCCATATCAACACCTTCCAATTCGATCCGACCCGTCGGACCCGATCCGATGTTTGTGCTAGACCAAACAAGACTAGTAGTATTGATGAAACAAGTGAAGCAAGTAGAGAAGTAGGAGTAACCCTAAACATTAAAATTGGTGGTGGATGGGGGTCAGCTTGGGACATAGTGACATTTGACATACACATAGATAACTCATCCCTTTCATATCTTCAACACTTGAACTTCAACCCTCTTCCTTCTTCTTTCTTCAACCACGATGCCTTCATACTTCTACCACCATTAAACCCCTAACAATCACCACAAACAATCTTTCATTTTCGCAAATTACATTCTTTCCGATTCGTAAGTTTCTTCTCTATTTAGATTTACGGATTTCACTTCTTTCGCTGTTTTTTTGGGGATTTTTTCTTGTTTTGCTTATTTCGATCTAATCTGTTTCATCTGCGTAGGTTATACTCTAATCGTACTCGGATTGATCATCATCAGCGAGGTAGTACTGTATTTTTACCTTTTAATTTCTGTTTTTTTAATCATATATTTACTTTCTGTACATTATACGTTATCTCTGATGAATTCTCGGAATCCGGCGTTCTGTGATGTGATGTACTTTATCGATATCGATATTTGGTGTTGTTTTACTTGTTATTGTTGTTGCTGTTGTTATTAGGTTAGTGGTTTTTATCGAGTTCGGGACCTGTTGTGATTGTCGGAACAGATGGCGTTGTGGTGTTGGTGGTGGTGGTGGTGGTGGTGGTAGTTCCGTTCGACTATGGGGTCGAATGTTTAGTTACGACTATGTCATGTGTTAGTGTGTTAGAAAGTTAATTTGTTGCTTTAATTACAGATTTTGGGGGTGACTATGTGATATTGATATTTGCTGTTGTTTAGCTGTAATTTTCTGTTGTCCGTATCAAAAGTTGGGGCCTTCAAGTCTTAGGGGAGTGTTTAAAGTTTGTTTTGTTATTTGTGCCTTACAATTGTTCTCTTGAGAAACAATCTCAGACCCTCTCATACAAGAATTTGTGTGCGCTTTATCTATGTATTTGGTTTTGGGTTGTCTTTTTAGTAAGCTACCAATGTTTAACGTTTTTAGTGAGTTGAGAATTATTCAATTATGTATGATCATATTTAGTTTTTTTATGATGATTGTAGGGATCAAACAAGAGTTAGGTTAATGTTTAACTTGAATTATTGTTGGCTATTAGTAAATGATACGAATCTTGTTATAGTTATATGATGATGATGACAATAGTCTACATATTATGAAGGCGCACTATTGAACCATGTTGTCTTAAAGATGTTGATTGGTGAGTGTCTAGTGACCTTGTGGAAGTTGCGATGATGCCTTTATTATGAGTGTTTAAACAGTGTAGTTATTGTTTCAATAAATGGCTTTGCATCGCTCATTAAGTTTTATTCAGTTTCTCATCTCTGAACACTAAATGGATGATGTTTGGCTTTCTTGTTACGGAAACCTACATCAAGATGATGGTAGCTATCACGCATCCTAGTTAGGAATTCGAAAATGTGTCATGCTAGGCTACCTCGCGTAGAGGTCGCGGTTAGGTGACCTTGTCAGGAAGCCTGTGGTTTGATGAGAGTACTCCATGACTGTGGCACGTGGAGGTATGCTGATAGGTATTCCCTTGGCAAGTCAAACAGGATGAGTCTGATAGTTCGGTAGTTTAAAAGTAATTGATTCAACTATAAGTCAGGTGGTGAAGTCAATTTAATAGGTACAATGCGTATATGAAAATTGGTTTCCTGTTTAATGGGGCAATGTGTTTTGACTGGTTGCTTCTTGTGTTCTTTTTGAAGCTCCAGCAAAATATTGCCCCTGACTCTATGTAGGTATTTATGAAGTTTGTAATTGTGACTTGGGATGACGAGTGAAGCAAGCTAGGATTTGAGCCAGCCATCATATATATGTAATGCATATGCTATTTAAAATCAGGTTTTCAAGAAATACTAAATAAGGATTTAAAAAAGTTTGAAGGTTGAAAATTTTCTTCTATCTTATCTTGTATTTTCTACTGCTGGTGATGCAACAATGACATACCTGAGTTAAGAAGTGTTCAAGAGCATTGCATTATCTGTCATCAAGTTTCAAGATCACTAACCTTTGACATGCTCTAGGGCCTTTTGGAGTGTTAGAATTTTGACAGTTTTTGTTTGTCCTGAGGTGGTATTAGAACTTGGTATATTGTGTTGTTATGAGTAGTTGGATGTGTTTACGGTTATGTTCCAGAATTTGATGATTTAGGTTATCAAAATTATAAATTGCAACCAAAAAACGGCTTAAGAAATAATTTTGGTTGCTACATGATTGATTTGCTCTATATCTTACAAATTTAGAATTCAATTCCCCTGTTGTCCGCAGGCTGAATTTTAATTTCGAATTCAGAATTGATACTCTCAGCATTTGACAAACAATGGATTTGGGTTTCTTCGCCGATTTCACATAAAGGATTCAAAATAAAACTCCAGTTCACAAACACCCCAGAAGAGTAATTTATTACTTAGTTTCCTGGATTCTATTAATGAACTTGTCTAATGTTATCAAGTTTGATGTGCAGCTTTTGGTGATCTTTGAACAAACTTCCATAGCCGTTTCTTTTTTGGGTCTTATATGTAATCGAATTTCCGGTTTGATAAAGAATGAGCCTATCTAAGCAAGTGTCTCCAACCGCTGAAACCAAACTGAGGGCGTTCACAAGAGGAACTTCACTAAATCCCAATGCTGCTGAATTTGTTCCCTTTTCCCTTAGATCATCTGCTTCTAGTTCCATTCCAGACAAACTTCCCTCTTCTGCATCCTCTGGGAAGCAGATCCTAGATAGATCAGAGTCATCAATTTCAGCTAATTCCGATGATGAAGCTCGCCAGTATTGGCAGCAGCAGCTCCCTGATGACATCACTCCTGACTTCAATGTGGGAGAGGACGATCATGCCACCCTTTCACTTGAAGGGCTGTCTTTGCATGCTGCCAGTGAGGAAAACAGATTTGCTACCGCTGGGGCCACTGGTCACATGATGAATGGTCACCCGGAGTTTTCCCTAAATCGTGTAAGTGCCACTGCTTTCTCCGACAAGTTGGGGTATTCCCTACCTATGTATGGAGATAATCCATCATCCACAAGTTTTCTTCAAAGGAACAGTAAGCCTTGGGAAATGCAACACCTTGCTCCTGGCCATCACTTGGGTAATGGCAGTGACGGATCCTCTTTCAATGAAAGCACAACACATATCAACCCTAACAACCTGGATACTGATGCTGCTCTAGCTGGAGACAACAACATGAATCCCGTGGAATTCTTGGCTTCACATTTTCCGGGTTTTGCCGTTGAAAGCCTGGCTGAGGTATATTTTGCCAATTGCTGTGACCTGAATTCGACTTTCGAGATGCTAGCTCAGCTTGAGGTACGCTACTGCACTTGTTTCTGTATGGGACATACCTGAGTCACTGACTGCTGTTTCTTGGCCTCCGTGTTGTCACTAAGATGTGTTTGTCATTTCATATTGGTCGTTTTAGGCTCTTTAGTGAAAGAAGAGGACAACCGATGAAAGATTGATTTGTAAGAACTCGCCCTATAAGAAGAGGTTAACCTGTGGTTATTGAGTTATGGGTTTCTGTAGAGTCTTGCTTAAACCCAGATAGTCTCAATGTCTGCCTAATTACCCATCATGTATGTTGCTATATGTGATGAATTCTCAAATTTAGATGATTTAACCGTATTATTCGTGGCTTTGCTCCTTTTTCTAAAGTTCTGAGTTAACCATTTTATCGTAGAATCACCCAATTCACAATTTTGACGCTCTTGGTCTTTGGCTTTGCTTTATGTACTTCTAGTGGGTCCGTTTTCATTGGCCTGTAGCTTCAAGTATTTTTTTTTGACGGTTTCTGTAGCTTCAAGTTGATGGTGTTACTAATCAGAATATGAATGTCAAGACTGTATCAGCTCCAAACCTCACATCAACGGATTTTCCCTCACTTCCTGTTCCGGACAACAAATCAAATTTGCAAAAATATACTGGAGATGAACTCCAACAAACCATTAATCCTTATGGTTTCTTTGACAAGGACAATCTGCATTTGTTTAAATCCAATACATCTTTAAGTGCCAAAAGTGCTACTGATTTTGCTTCGGCTGTCCGTAAACTAGCGTCTCAGGACTCTGGGTTTTGGAAGTATGACAGAAATGGTTCAGCTGATGCTGCCATTGGTTCAAGTAGAAGTTCCCATACTTTAGCTGGCTTGTACAATTCTGCTGCTGGAAGAAGTTTTTCTGATAGAACACAGGGCCGTGGCTCTGTCCGTGCAGCTCCCGCTTGGCTTGAAACTGGAGATGCAGTCGGTAAATCTTATGAATTTTTTTTGTCTCTTGCATCAAATTTACATTGAATATGTCTATGCTTTAACACTTGCTGAGTTGGCAGCCAACTTATATACCGAGGTGCGAGAAGAAGCTCGGGATTATGCTCGCTTACGGAATGCATATCTTGAACAGGTATGCTGTTCAACTGACATCATGTACAATATTATTTCCTTAATGCTGAATTCTATTTGCATGTAGTTTAGCATCTTAGAAAAATTTTGTAGATGTTTATTGAATGTCCCATAATCATAATTCTTTGTTGCTCGGACTCGTTTAGAAGTATTCGATACGGGTGCGTGTCCACAAGTGTCGAATTCGGCTATTTTAGGGGAAAAAATTCAGGTTTTTGGTCTAAAATGAAGTATTTGCGTGTCTCACCCATATCCGAGTATCGAGTGTCTGACACAGGTACGTGAGGTAATATTGAAGAGTGCGAGCAACATAGTGACGTAAATTACACTTAGTTAATTAAAAAATGCTAAGCTAGATGCAGACAGAATCCAAACTGTACATTTTCGGTGCGCTGCAAATTTTATGTTAATCAGCACTGCCATTAAATACGTGACCTTTAGTGGTTTCAAGAATGGTACTAAAAATGTAGGCAGCGACACTGCCTTCCAATCTTGTTATAAAGGTTTTAAGGTTACCATTACAGTGTTTTAAGGCGTTACATATGGCGTAAGGTCCATGGTCGAGTTGCAACTACCTACGCTGAGACTGAGCCTCCAAGATTTAATGCCATGGTTTTGAGCTAGATGTGTAGTGTACATATGTGGATTTCATTAACTCTCATCTATTTGGTTTTCTTTCAACTCTCTCTAGTCGACTGTCTTTCTCTTATGTAAATTACCACTCAATTTATGTAATCTAATTGGCTAGCATTTTATTTTTGCAATTAATACAGTAGCAGAGATTTGGAATTCAGCTTTGTTCATAAATGTACAATGTTTATTGCTATGCTTGGCTACAAACCCTTTCATTGTTCTCTGTAGCCTTTTTTAGTATTTACCGTAGCATCTACTCACCTTCTTTGAATGAACTATGAAGCAATTTTTTCACAAATTTATGAGCACTGTTTTTTCAGCCCTGAAATTTGATGACCCATTTCTTCAAAGTTCAAAGAGGCAGGTACAAGGTGGCGAGGCTTTAGGGGTTTGCTTTTGCATACTTCATAAGTTATCCCAAGGTTCCATTTGATTTAAGTATAAAGTCCATGGGAGTATGCACAAGCAAACCCCAAGCAGTAGTCAAGTCCATGGGATGATCTTAGTATTATGACTTTTCTACTTGGGCAGCACTTTTATGTTGTCGGGATTTGGACCTGGTGATTCACATTTCTTTTCTCTTTGATTGGGGTTTAGGGTAGAATAATACTCTTATCAGAGTCAGAGATACCTGCATTTCAAAATTTCAGCCGACTATGCAATTTCATGCAATGTAAAATGTTAATACAATTTAATTCTTCATGTGACCACTCCTTAGGCGATTATTATTGTGAGTAATAATATTAACTTTTGTCTTTTTTATTTATGTGCTATTTTTACTGAGGAAGGTTTATGCTTGATATTCCTATCCAGGCTCGCCAGGCTTACATAATTGGTAACAAAGCACTAGCCAAAGAATTGAGTGCGAAAGGGCAAGCGTACAACATGCAGATGAAGGCTGCTCACTGTAAAGCTGGAGATTCGATATACCGTGAAAGGTTTGTTGTTGTGATGCATTTGCTAATGTTTGAGCTATTATTAGTGTTTATTACAAAATTATCTAGCAGCATATTTTTCAGTATAATAACGAGAGTTAAATACTAAAAAATAGTCTCTTCATCGTCTTCTGTCAAAAGTATTCTGTAGTTCTGTACTATAGGCTTGTTTTTATTTTGTATGACTGCTCCTACCTTATTCTCTCTATGAATCATGACAAAATCAAGTTTCTATGCTTTTTTGTGTTGATTGTCACTCCATTACTCTGTTTAGGCTGTAACTACTACTGACGAAAATCACCTTTTTTTAATGGTGATGGACTGCCATGGACATTAAAGTGAACAAAGTTAATTCCATACTTGTTGCTGTCTTCTTAATCTTGGACCATGTGTCGATTGGAGGCTAATGGGAATTAATGTAGGAGTTAATGTAGGGATTTTTGTGATTTAATTAATCGAGAGAACTGGAGGTGGTGTTGTCATACTGGCTTGTTGTAGGAGTGTTGCATGGTTTAGAGTTCATCTCTTTGGTTTTCGAACTGGTTCGTTAGTATCGGAACAGGGTTCGTTCACCGCCCAGATCACTGGGGTTCATAACCCAAAACGACGGGGCAGGCAAACTGTTAAGCCAGTTTGTGATGGGAGTGACAAGGGGCTATGGAAGGGACTAGAATAAGAGGAACGTGTACCTAGGTCCTTGAAATAGAAGTCGAAAAGAAGACAACAGAAGCTTTGGAAGCTATTGATGGGCGCGTGAGGAGAAGATGAATTTTTAATTTATTTTGCTTTAAATCGAGTTGGCGTGAAATGAAGTGGAGAAATTAGGGAGATGTGGTTTAATGCATGAGGACTACATATGCATCCACTTGCAGGAATAATACCATCACATTCTCTCTACGCAACTTTTTTTTTTTTAATCACTAATGATTCTTGGTAGCAGCCGGTTTCTAACTTTGAAGGTTTAAAGTCAAACATTAGTGGTCAAAATTCTGCTCCGTATATAGCAATCTTTTTAGCATATCTGTTATCTGAAAATAACCACACATTTCTTAGGCAGTACCTCTCACAAGCCATCTTTATCCTTTATTCTCTTCTTTAGCAGTCGATCTGGCAGCATTCTCCTTGAAGCTCCTTCTCTAAAAGCTAGGGTAGCAGTTGCCTACCTGCCGTGATGCTGTACTATCTATAATGTTTTGATCTTTAATTGCCTCTGTATATTTCCACTATTTGAGCATTTTCTGATTTCTACGAGGGGTACTTTGCAGAAACCCAATTAGCCCAAGGCTGCAAAGCGGTGGTGGGAGATGCCTGACTATAGATCTACACGGACTGCATGTGCACGAAGCGATTCAAAGGCTGAAGCTGGATCTTAATGAGCTAAGGAATAGAGCGAGGTTGGCAGAGCAGCGGATACATGTTAACATATGCGTTGGGACGGGACACCATACGAGAGGATCTCGCACACCTGCAAGACTTCCAATTGCTGTTCAGCGCTACCTGCTCCAAGAAGAGGGTCTCGACTACAATGAAACTCAGCCAGGCCTACTTCGTGTTGTGCTTTACTGAAGTGTTGGGAGAAAAGCATGCATAAGATGTTGATAACTTAGAACAGGAAAGGGAAGCAAAGCAGAGATAGATGTGTCATTTTGTTGAAAGATCGATCTAGTATAACATTTTGGTAGTTTTATCACTTTTGTACCTCAACCCCGAAAGCCAAGGCTTCCAATCTCAGGTGGTCATATTTGTAATATTTTCCGTCACTTGTAGTCAATACACCTCTTTCCCCACAAATTCTACACATGTATCTAATTAAGTCATTTTACAGTGACACTGTTGTATATGTTATTCGTTGTCACCAGCTCGTCATTGTGGTTGAGATTCGTCTTTCTTTCAAATTCTAGTTTGTTGTTGCCCAGGTTAGATTATATTTCTGGTAGGAGGTGATACAGTTAGTCATTGTTGTTTGATGTTAACTAAGTCAATGTGAGATAGGGTAATGTTGCTAAATCGACCAAGTCTCGCCGGATTTTCAGCATAGGTAGTATTTGACCAAAAAAGAAGAAAATAAAGGTAGTCTCTAAAACAAGATAATTAATACTCCGTATAAGGTAGTTTTTTTACACCACCTAAAGGTAAGGTACACTTTAAAGATGATAATGGAAATTAATTGCTATAATTATTAATGGAAATTAATTGCTATAATTATGGTGAAATTAAGGAAGGAGATTGGATTATCATCTTTTTTTCATTAATGATTATTTTATCAATGATCATTAATTAATTACGATGGCGGAATTTGAGGACGGGCATTTTGTCTTATTTACGGGATTTGTGTTTAGCTGTGTTAGTAAAAGGGTGAATATGATCTTGCGCTCACGAGGTTGAGACAATGAGACATAGGTTATAAATATCAGCGCTTATAATTTTAACAGCTAAGCTAGTTGATATCTAATTCTAGTTTATCAATTACCTAGCTGATATCTAATTTTAGTTTATCTCGCAAAGAAAAATGGCATTTTCCCAATTTGGAAGACGACACTCGTAGAGACAATTCTCATGACTTTGATGAGTTGGGCCGTTACATTAGCTTAATGGGCCTCTAAAATCTTGGGTCGGGTATCAACCAAATCAAACTTCAAGTTCATATCCATGCATCCGACCATCCTTAATTGATGGAATTAGTTGTATTTTGGTTCTTCACATTTTAGTTGACCGTTGACAGAATTAGTTATATTGGTTTGATGTCTATTAGTATAGATCCCGCGCATGCGCGGTACATATAAAAGTTTTATATTTTATTGTATTACTTATAAAATTTTAAACATGACAAATAAAATTTTCATTTTTTACCTCATTGTATGAGAAAAAAATTGATCTCAAAACTAATGAAGAAAAAATGTCATGAAATATTTATGTTAATGAAAATGTTTTTTACCTGTTAAAAATTAGAATTAATGATTTCATTTTATAAATTTTATTAAATAATAATAATGCATTTTTTTTGGTGCCAATAATAGTTCATAGTTTAGTTTTGGTTTTTTCTAAAATGTGTCCTCTGAGCACATGTGAATAATTATTTAAGGCATAGGTTAACCCTTATTTCATCATTAGTTTATTCAAACTTTCTAAATTTTCTCAATTGCAATCACCCTTTCCTTATTCTTCTCCACTCATAATTGGGTGAGATAATATTCTAGTTGAGAAAATAAATTAATTAAGGGATTAATTTGAATTATAGAAAAACCATAGTTTTATACATAAGTATGCGTCAAGTAAGACTATTATTTTTTAATGAAAGAATTAGTTTAATAAAAGAAATATTATTTTATAATTTTTTTAATAGCATATATTTTAGCTATGACTCATCTTACAAAGATAACGAAATTTTTATCACAAAAAATTTGCAGACAAATTTTTTGTACTTCAAATAGGAAAGTACTAGTATGTTTGCCCGGCTTCGCCCGGGCTACCTCTATTTAACATTAAAATTTATTTTCAATTAAATAAAATTACTTTAAAGTTGCA
>JAYMSF010000078.1:0-22554 GCA_036897335.1 Silene vulgaris | reverse complement strand
GAAAAAAATAAAAAAAAAAAATTTTTTTTTTTTTTTTTTTTTTTTTTTTTTCCGGTATAAAATTTGAAAAACAGTGAGAATGCACAATTAATTACTCAGTACCTTGGTTTGGAACGTCAAAGCATCCGACTTCCAAGCTAGAGTAGCTCTTAAATCCACATCGGCCTCTTTTCATATAGCACCCACCACACCCGGGTTCGACCCAAGTAAGCCGAATATCTCCACTAAGATCCAAAGACTGCACCGTGTTCGACTGCGACTCTATAGGTAACTCAATAGTACCCAAATAAGCACATAGACGTCCCGTGACATAGTTATTTATCCTAACCGGGCTAGCTGCAACGCCATAGGTCGAACCACTTAAACATCGAATAGGCTTGATTTTTATACCAAACGACTCGAAATAAACATTAGAACAATTATATAACCAATATCGTTTACGTGATTGAAGATGGGGCGTAAAAGGAGATTTATCGAAAATCGATAAATTAAATGAAAGGAGCATCTTAGGGAGACAATTATTAGGATCATTAATCCATAATTCTTGTCTAACATAATCTATGGCTTGAACAGAGAACACCCCTGAATTAGGAAGGTCAACTAGTAACTTATTGGACCCACCACATAATAAATCGAAACCCGGGTACCCGCACGAGTTTGGGAGCGAGTCGTTTCGGATTCTGAACGGGAATCGGACGTACCGGGCTAATGGTTCCTCGTAGCTACATACTTGTGTTAAGCAATTATCGACTGTGCCTGTGTCTGTGACCGTGTCCGTGATTGCATGTATGCATTTGAGGGAAGCTAGAAATAGGGATAATAGGAAGGGAAGTATAGAATTTTGGAGGTTTTGCATTTGTGAAATTGAGGTTTTAATTTTTGTTGTGACATGATCGTTTTAATTGATTTGTAATGTTGACTTTCTAATTATTGATCATGGATGACATTTGATGAACATTGACTATGTTTAATTAACCATGTCAACGGATTTAAGGGTGGGATGATTTTAATCAAAATATTAGGTGAGGAAGTCCTTATCAACTAGTAGAATTAAAATTTAAAAATAAGGAGATGAGATTGTAACGAAAAATAGATGCCGGCGACAACTTTTGTTTTTGGTTGTTATTAGGTTTCAAGTTCGAATGCTCACAATCTGTAATTATTCTTTCATGTGAAATTTCAGCAAAATGTATAGAAAATCTGTGTATTATTCGCTCTTTTAGTCCAAAATCTTTTGTATAGAAAAACGTAACCATTAATTGAGTAACTTAATTAAAGAAAATAAAAAATTAACAAGCTAAGTAATTATTGTTGCATCACATTCACCTTCACTAACTTCATAACAAACTTTTTTTCAACTTTTGCATTAAAATAACCCTTATAATTTCGCAAAAATGCGTTTTAATATAAATGGCCAATTCGAAACCTACCCTTTTCTTTTGGCATAAAGGGAACTAAGAGGCGAATTTGATGCTGATGTGATTTATACCCAGATAATTATTACCACTTCTCATGACTTTACCATCTATGCTAGTTAACCAATTCAAATCCCACCCAGTTTTATACTACAATACCAACCTTCGACAAACCGGACATGTATTATTAGACCCAAGCCATTTATCCAAGCAATGTCCATGAAATTTATGCAAACATTTTGGTAATATCTTCAAAATATCACCTACATAATAATCACATAAACAAATTGGACAAGTTTTATGGATTGGGCTCATCATTTGATGGTCATTTTCTCTATCTTTTGGGTTGGTAATGCATCTATGGCCCGTTTACTAAGCCCAATTGGAATGCTAATTGTCGGATCATTGGGCTGGCCCATTTGAAATGTTGGTTCTTCTTGTGGTTTGTCATTATTCCTAAGTTGCATGACAAAATATAAAATGCATAATACTAGGATTAAGCAAATGCATAATATTATGAGAGGTACAAAATAAAACCACATTGCATTTCTTTGTTTGGTGTAATTTGTCTTTTTTTTTGGGTGTGTGTCAAATGAGGCGGAAAGTGCGTACAATATAAGGGAGAAAGGTATCGTATCTGTGATCTATTGTCACGATATCTCAGTTTTAATCATTAGGTGAAAGTTTTCAGTGTTCTGTGTTATTTGTGAAAGTTGTTTGATTAACAATGGTTTAAAATGAGTTACTTTACCCTTTTATCTTTAGATGATTATTGAAGGGCATGGCTCTAGTTAATTGAGAAGATTGCTTTGTGATATTAATTTAATTTGAAAATCATTTGTTAATTATATTGTGTAGTATCTTACAAAATACAAATAAATATGATGTGTGCCATTTAATTGAAGAATAAAAGAAAAATTGTTAGGTCCACGCCCTTAGGAATATCATCACAGTTTTTTAATAGTATAATAATCCTTAGATATTGTTTTGATAATTGTCGTGATATTTAATTTGTCATGGCATACTGGCATAGGATGTACGATGATAGCTGTACAAATACTGAAACAAATATGTAGAGATTTTTCAAAACAATGGGTAAACTTGATCGTTAACCACATCATATATACATAAAAAAAAATGAACATATAAGGCAAGCGTTAATGCAATTCTATTTTTTTTTTGTTTTTTTTTTAAAATTTATTTAGGGGACAATGAGTAAGATATAGGTCTGTTTGATACGGAGTATTTAGTAGATTAGGCTGATAAATTTATTATAAATTATAAATGACAAGTTCTATCGCCAGTATATAAGATGTGAACATGAGTTACAAGAAATGTGACAAACAAGACCACTCAAATAGTCGCCAACAAAAAAAAAAAAACAAATAGTCACCAACAAATCATCGAAATTTTAAAGAAATGTAAAACAAAGGGATATCTATCCCAATTCCTTTGACAAACCAAACCTGCAAATCAAGCACTCTCCAACTCAAACAAATAGACCATGCACCAACGCGTCACAAAAACTCAAATGAGATCGTCTGATCAATTGTGTATGAAAACTTATGGTGCTTTTCATTTACGAGACTGTTTCATACACGACTCACAACCTAGCTAGCCTTGTGATGACTAGTAGCCTGATGTTCAACAACCCCCATTCTTGGAGCCTGAATTGCCGCGACATAGCCAGCTGCTAAAGATATCGCGATTGCAGGAATTAGAATAGCTAAGATTACCCACAAAGCCATGACTTATTGAGTGGATTCTACCCTTTATGAAATAAATACTCCGTATATAAATTTCTTATGTCTAGTAAAAATATTGTTTTTTTTTTTTCTTTTTAATTGAAAGTTTAGATGATATTGTTTTGATCTGCATAGAAATGAAGGTTGATAAGAGTGAATGAACTCTTTATTTAGATGGGAAATTATTTGTTAGTACGGTCAGTTTCTTGGACTAAATCTAAGAGCATTACGACGGCAGTTCTTCAATAGTTGATCCCGTAAATTTGAAGAACACAAATTCTTGTTTAAGTCGGATATATTCGTTTTAAACAAAAAAGTCAAATGGATAAATTAACAAAAAGAAAAAAAACAAAATTTCTAGGGTATGCCGAAAATTTTGTCTCGTCTAACTATATGAGATAATACTTGACTTATTTTACCCTTAAAAAAGAAATATGCCCGTCATAAAAAAAAATTATGATTGACGAATTACATATGACATTACTATTTCCACACGATAGGGAAAAAAATCACTCGAAAGTTTAAATATACGCATGCTTTCACCAAGACGGGTCTAAAACGCGACTTGACTCCGATACAAAATTTCAAGTATTTCATATTTACGAAAATTGATTATTTCAGAATTTTGGATGGGTATTAGAATTGGCTTATGTAGGATGTGAGATTTGTGAACTGTCAAAAAACGATGTGTTGAACATGTATATTCCATCGCCTAAAAGCGTGTGATATTGCGTAAGACAAGTATCTCAAATCTAAAAAATTAGTAAGACATTGCCACAATAGAAAAAGAAATGGTTCGAAACGGATGAGATTCGAACTTGGATAACTTAAACCAATTCCTTGACTGGGGCCTTCCTTTAAAAGCTATAAAGTCGCAAACACAAAAACTTATGTGAAACGGTTGGTCTCACATGCGAGACAAACTATTAACTGTATGAACTAAAACTATCTAAGTAATTTAGGTTGGTTATATGAGCGAGACCGTCTCTCACACACAGTGATACATACAAGTCCCAAAAGTTCAGTCACATAAATCTCGCTCCATATACAAAGCTAATCAGCTACCAACCTTTGAAGAAAAGGCCTAAAACCGAAACACAAATAAAACTGCACATTGTTCTAATCTAAAATACGACCACATTCTTTCCGTTTGCTTTTGGCCACCACAACTCTAGTGGTCGTCAACGCCGTACTATGTTTCTCGTGTGGAAACAAGTACTCCCTCCATTTCAATCAATAACCCTTTGCGTACGAATTGAGCAATAAGGCTTATTCATTGAAATAAAGGCAGTACTATAATGAAGGTAAGAGTCACTTCTGCTGCTCTGCATCACGGAGTTGCTGGTTTCGCTTGTTGCCTCTTGCTGAGTGACTGTTGGCCTGATGAGGAGCCCACCGCGACCTCATATTCATCTCCCATGAGGTACTTGTCGACTTGAGTAGCTGCTTGACGCCCCTCTGCGATGGCCCACACCACGAGAGACTGACCTCGCCGACAATCCCCCGCAGCAAATACTCCTTCCACATTTGTTGAAAACCGTCCGTAGTCTGCCTTGAAGTTTGACCGGTTGTCACACTCCAATCCCAGCTTCTCAGCAACATTCTGCAGGAACGTGCGAATGCTATAAAGGTTAGCTAACTCTCTCGCGGTGTAGTCAGGTCTTATGTAAGACTGTCCGACACTCTGACCTTATAATCGTACACCTTATTTTCTAAGCAGTCAGGAACAATTGTACTCCGGTAAGGCGGTAATAGTAAAACGCAGGACAAGATGGCCTGCGAGTTATTAATTAATTCGTGTTTTACCAAGCAACGCCACACCATATAGGCGACTGCGCGCCTAATTCTTTTATTTGTGAGCAAGATTTGTAAGTATAAACTTCTTTCCTTCGAATGATACCCTTTTTATTATTTTGAAAGTATTACGGGAGAGTTATGGATACTAACCGTTTCTGGACCTAGGAACCCCATAGCCAGAAGAACTAGATCTGCTTCAATGTACTCTTGGCTTCCTTCGACTTCCTTAAACTGAAACCTTCCATTGGCATCCTTTTCCCATTGGACGCGTACCAATTCAAGACCCTTGACATTACCATTTCCGTCTCCAACAAAACGTTTTGTAAGAACCTCGTAAGTTCTTGGGTCCTTGCCAAATTTGGTTGCAGCCTCCTGGTGCCCATAATCAACGCGGAAGATTTTAGGCCACTGCAACACAAGAGTCATTATTTAGAAAACTGCTTGAATTCAGACTATTACGCTTAAGAAACTCTTACAAAAAAGACGGAATCAGCGGAAAGAAACTCCTCAGAAACTTAATGTATGAAGGCAAGCTTCACCTGTGGCCAAGGATTGCCTAAAGCTCTTGATATGGGTGGCTCAGGAAGAAGTTCCAGATTTACGACACCGGTGCAGCCATGCCGGATAGATGTACCAATGCAGTCTGTGCCTGTATCACCTCCACCAATGACCACAACCTTCTTGCCTTTGGCAGAGATATAGTTACCATCTTGTAGATTACTATCAAGTAAGCTTTTAGTATTGGCGTGTAAGAATTCCATGGCAAAATGGACTCCTGACAAGTCTCGTCCTTCAATAGGAAGGTCCCTGCAAAGACCACAATCATTAAAAGTCCAGGACGAGTACAAGCAAAAACAGAATTTTAGCATTTACTGTGTGAAGGGAGCCACAGGGAAAATTCTGATGCTGATGGATTTCAAACCGCGGTCATAACTCAATGACTTAACCTTCTAATCTAACCGACATCTAGGAAGATAAAACTTCTTGCGCGAGACAATTTTCCAAGCATTTTTACCTTGGTTTCGTAGAACCAACGGCCAAAACAATGGCATCATTCTTCTTCTTTAGCCGATCAAAGGAATACAATGCATCCTTTCCGACATTTGCATTCACCACAAAATTAACACCTTCCTCAGCCATGAGATTGACCCGTCGTTGAACTACATTGATTTTGTCTGCCTTCATGTTGGGGACTCCATACATCATAAGTCCCCCAATTCTGTCAGCACGTTCATACACCGTCACATGATGGCCCATTTTATTAAGCTGATCTGCTGCAGCCAAGCCAGCTGGTCCACCTCCAACTATAGCAACCTTTTTCCTGAAAGAGTTAAGTTTGAAGCAATCAGGCCATGAAAATGGATGTGCAGGTTCCAACTACATTTCTAGAAGCAATGATGCCGAGGAAAAACTAATTATGCTAATACAGACCCTGATCTTTTCTGTGGAGGCCTTGGCGTCATCCACCCTTCCTCGAAGGCTTTGTCTATGATGGTACATTCAATGGTCTTGATAGACACAGGATTCTCAATGATCCCAAGAACGCAGGAACCTTCACAAGGGGCTGGACAGACCCGGCCAGTGAACTCAGGGAAGTTATTTGTTTCCAACAGTCGATCAAGAGCTTCACGCCATCTGTTCTGGTACACTAACTCATTAAATTCAGGAATCTTATTTCCTAGGGGGCATCCGGAATTCTCCTGCAGATATCATAAAATGACCATATTACACATAAAACCAAGTGTATTAATTTCAAATCAAATACATCTCTCCATCAGGTATTGAGATATATGCTTACCTGATGGCAAAAGGGAGTACCACAATCCATACAGCGAGCAGATTGAGTCTTCAACAATGGTGCAGGTCTTGATTCATCCATAACTTCTTTCCAGTCCTCAATTCTTATATTAGGATCACGATACTGAATTCCTTCACGTTCATAAGCAACAAAACCACGATGCTTTTGAGCATCAAGAACTCGAGATGGACGTCTGAGCTCCTCATCTACCTCTGGTTTCTGCAAGTTCAAAAGTAAAGTGAACCCAAGATGGTTCATGAAGAAATGTCAAGACAGCCTATTAAAATAGTAATTCACCTCATCAGCTTGATCTTTTAAGGTTAGCGACGCCATTTTCTTTAGCTCCTCAAAGGCATCTTTTTCCTGCACCTCCACCTCATCATTCTCTTCACTGGCCACATTTCCTGCCACCTCCTGGGATGATCCCTCAGCTTTCATGCTCGTAAGAACTCGCTTATAATCCCTAGGAAAAACCTTTATAAATCTGGGTAGAAGAATATCAAAATCTGCCAGGACTTCCTCTGCTAGCTTGCTCCTTGTGTGACGGTAATGTTGTTGAATCATCGTTCTTAAGATCGTGATGTCATCCTCTTCCTCGACTTTGTCAAGATCCACCAGCTCAGTATTGCAGTGAGATCTGAATTTCCCATCCACATCCAGCACATAAGCTATACCACCACTCATTCCAGCAGCAAAGTTCCTCCCCGTTTTGCCAAGTACTACAACGGTCCCACCAGTCATGTACTCACAGCCATGATCACCGACACCTTCTACAACAGCCTTAGCCCCTGAATTACGCACACAGAATCTTTCTGCTGCCATGCCATTGAAATAGGCTTCTCCAGCGGTAGATCCATATAAAGCAACATTGCCAATTACTATATTTTCCTTAGCATCAAAGCCACTACTCTTTGGAGGATAGACAACAAGCTTACCACCAGACAAACCCTTACCCACATAGTCGTTGCTATCACCTTCAAGCTCCAAAGTTATACCAGGACAAAGAAAAGCTCCCAAACTCTGGCCTGCACTTCCATTTAATTTAATGTGGATGGTGTCGGTTGGTAGCCCTTCTGCATGATACCGCTTTGTCACTTCATGGCTAAGCATGGTCCCAACTGCACGATTTATGTTACGAATGGGAGTTTCAATATGTACAGGAAGGGCTCTATCCAAAGCGGCTTTGGATAGAGAAATTAGTTCATTATCCAAGGCCATGTCCAAACCATGATCCTGCTTTTGAATACAACGTTGGGCAGCACCTGGACGAATGGTTGAAGCTGGTGTAAGCAAAAGAGAGAGGTCAATGTTTTTCAACTTCTCATTGCTATGGGTAACTATTTCGTCAACTTCAAGCATATCTGCACGCCCTACCATTTCATCAAGTTTCCTAAACCCGAGTTGTGCCATTATCTCCCTCACCTCCTCTGCAAGCATGAAGAAGAAATTAATGACATGCTCGGGCTCTCCAGCGAATTTAGCTCGCAATACAGGGTCTTGTGTGGCAATGCCCACGGGACAAGTGTTCTTATGGCACTTCCTCATCATAATACACCCCAATGTTATAAGGGGTGCTGTACTAAAACCAAACTCTTCGGCCCCAAGAAGAGCTGCAATAGCCACGTCCCTTCCTGTTTTAAGTTGACCGTCTATCTGAAGAACCGTACGACCACGAAGGTCATTAGCAACTAGAGTTTGGAGGGTCTCTGCCAAGCCAAGTTCCCATGGAAGCCCAGCATTCTTTATACCAGTCCACCTGGAAGCCCCTGTTCCACCATCATGTCCAGATATCAAAACATGATCGGCATGCCCTTTCACAACCCCGGCTGCAATTACTCCAACCCCAGCTTCGGATACTAGTTTGACACTGACTCGAGCCCCAGGGTTGGCATTCTGTATAACAGAAAACACAATATCAGAAACTATGATTTCTTTTACATGCACAAAAATCAAGCAAAGTATATATATATGATTTAATGAATATACTTTTAAGTCATGAATAAGCTGGGCAAGGTCCTCAATGGAGTAGATATCATGATGGGGAGGAGGGCTGATGAGTCCGACACCAGCAGTAGAGTTTCTAGTGACAGCGATATCACCAATCACCTTATGGCCCGGAAGTTCACCTCCTTCACCAGGCTTGGCACCCTATATATGGGAAAAGTCACAGAAATTAGTATCATAGAAATTTACAGTGAGTAGATAAATTCAGCATAAAAGTCTTTCTCACCACTTTAAAAACGTGGGTAAAACCGTACAAGTTAAAGATGCAAAGCCACCCACAGGTGCTTTGCAAAAAACAGCATCATCTGTCCATGAACCATTTATAAACAAGTGGAGACCTTCATTCTTATTGAATGCAGGGAATCAGGTAGAGGTGAAGGTTTGGACAACCTAAATTTCGGTGACAAATCTACTTCTAAGGCTAGGTTTACCTGAGCCATCTTTATTTGTAATTCATCAGCATTTGTGAGATAGTAACTTGATACACCAAATCTTCCGCTAGCCACCTGCTTAATTGCACTTCTTTTAGGATTCCTTGAACCATTGGGAAGTTGCTCCAAACGAGATGGATTCTCACCTCCCTCACCTAGATAAAGCGATTATAGTCGGTCAAACTAAACCAGAAAACCGTATATCAAGAAGGCTTTATTACTGCACAAACTACAATGAGAACAGGATGCGCAGAAAGAAAAGGAAATATAGAAATCAATATCAGACACCAGCCGGACTACAGCAGTCAACACAGAATGCACAAATCCTGCCTCGTGATGGGTGTTTTCCTTGTATTTTTTGTCGGGAATATAGAGAGACAACACCGATGGTAGAATTGTCGCAGCTATATAATGGCTTTTAGTTTGTGAGGTCTAATCAGATTAATCACATACCTGTGTTAGATTTTCCTCCGATTTTGTTCATAGCAATAGCCAAAGTTGAATGCGCCTCAAGAGATATTGATCCATAGCTCATAGCACCAGTGCAGAACCGTTTCACAATCTCACGTGCAGGCTCAACCTCTTCCAAGGAAATACTCTCGCTCACCTCCTTGAACTTTAGAAGACCTCTCAAATTGCATGATTTATTCAGTTCATTTATAAGGTTTGAATATTCTTTATAGGCCTGAACACTATTTGATCTTGCAGCCTCCTGTAACTTGGCCATGGCAAGGGGATCATTAAGGTGAAGCTCACCGCCTTTTCTCCAGTGATAGTCTCCTGGATTTGGTAGCGCCACAGATTCTGCACTCCCAGCTGGAAGGGCTCGCCTAGGAAATGCCAGCTCATGAAGCTTTAGAGAATCAGAAGCCAATGCTTCAAAGGTTGCTCCTTCTACTCTGCTTGGGGTTCCAGTAAAACATCTCTCGACAACTTCGGAAGAAAGTCCCACAGCTTCAAAAATTTGAGCACCCTTGTAGGATGCCAGGGTGGATATACCCATCTTTGCAAGAACCTTCATCATCCCATAATGGCTAGCTTTGAAATATTTCTTGACTAGCTCATCTTTTGAGTGAAATTCACCACTTGCCTTAGGTGGAATCTTTCCATCAACTTGCAGTCTTAAAATAGCGTCAATTGCTAAATATGGACAAATAGCATCTACACCAAAGCCAACCAAAGTACAAAAGTGATGTACTTCACGCGGTTCAGCGGTTTCAATACCCAATCCTACACGCGTGCGCTCCAACGTCTTCACTAAATGCTGATGAACGGCACCAACAGCCAGCAGAGAACTCACAGCAACCCGACTTGGTGAGAAAGCTACAGGACAAAACCATGACGAAAGAGATTAGTTATTGAGTCGAACTTTTTCTGGATAGAATTTCTCATTCATTTTCTATAAAGCACATTAGAGAATGACAATATAGTACCTCTATCAGAAAGTATGAGCATGGTGTAACCCTCCTTAATCGCTCCTGTTGTTTCAGAGCAGATTCTATCCAAAGTCTCCTCCAATCCTTTTTTACCAAGGGTCTTGGGATAAGTGATGTCAATAACCTTGCTACGCCAGCCTCTATAGTTCATCTTTTTAAGAGCTTCCATTTCTTCGGTAGATAGAAGAGGCCCCTTCAACGACAGGCGATGGCATTGCTCCTCGGTGGTTTCAGTGAGATCACCTTCTGGACCAATCATACACTCCATTGATGTCACAATCTTCTCCCTGATAGGATCAATAGGAGGGTTTGTGACTTGAGCAAACATTTGCTTGAAGTACTCGAAAGTAAGTTTCTCCCTGTTTGACATCACAGCCAAAGGAGTATCGTTTCCCATGGAACCAAGCGCCTCTGTACTGTCTTTGGCCATGGGAAGCATCAGCATTTCCAAGGCTTCAACAGAATATCTGAGAGAAATAAAACCAATGTTAATATGTTGTCCACGCCAAATAAGAGTCTCAGATACATGTTCGGAGGGATACTGATCAAGTGATTATTTCTCACCCAAATGCCTTGAGAGGAGCCAGTAAACCGTGAATTCCCATATTCTCCATGCTTTCATCTTGAGTCGATACCTAAAATAAAGTGACAAGTTAGTTACCTGTCAGAACTTCTCACAAGATAACTGTGTAACCTTAACTAACAAGAACTCTTATACGTACAGGCACTGCTCCAGAAATGGGAGGAGCCATTCTCTCTGTCTCAGCCACGGAATCAACTATGTCTTTCAATACTATTTTTTGTCGTTTTAGCCAGTCACCATATGGCTGAGCTAGTGAATACTGCTTTTTAAGAGCCTCATCATCAACGACAATGTGCTTGTCAAAATCGACCAAAAGCATCATTCCAGGGTTTAAACGTCCCTTCTTTGACACATCTTCTGGCGGAATATCCACCACTCCAACCTCACTAGCCATTATAACCCGTCCACTGTGAGTTATGTAGAATCGTCCAGGACGCAAACCATTTCGATCCAAAGTAGCTCCAAGGTATCTGCCATCGGTGACTGGAAGGAAGAAAAATGTCAGATTGCAGGAGAGAAGATAGCGCAAGAGTAGTAAGTATTGCTTGAAGCTGTACATGTTATAAGAGCCGGCCCATCCCATGGTTCCATTAGGGATGACAAGTACTCATAAAAGGCCTTTCTCTGAGGATCCATATTCTTGTCATTTTGCCATGCTTCTGGAATCAACATCATGACAGCCTCAGGGAGACTTCTACCAGCTCGAGTTAATAGCTCAAGAACGCCATCAAAAGCCCCTACAAGATCATAAAATAACAAGAGAACAATAGTCAGAACACCAGCAAATCCATTGCATTAAAATCCATCTATTACCTGTCAAAAGAAAAAAAAAAATCATCTACTGGAACATAATGTCACTATTAGTTATTTACTTATTTCCCGTTATATATCACATTGCAGAACAAAGCCGTACTTGCACCACATCAACCGTTGTCATTCGTAGAAAAGTGCATATAACAAAAGAAATTGAAAAAGTGTGCATACAAAAAAGGATAATATATAAGAATTGTTGATAGCCTCACCTGAGTCAGAAGAACTGGTGTCTACTATAGGCAAAAGTTTCTTCATTTCATTCTTTGACAGTCCAAGCTCCTTGCATTTAAGTAGACCTTCACGGGCTCGCATCCTAAAGAGTTTATCAAGGTAAAAAAAAAAAAACCGTGAGCAGAGTACGAACAATAGGCCTTATGTTATTTTCAGATGGATCATGGAAGGATTCGGCTCTTACAATATTAGATAATCCACAGGATTGATCATAAAGTAACTTGTGTTAAAACAAAAATTTCAACAGTTTATCAAAATACAGTGATCAGAGTTAGATACCAATTCACATTGCCACGAAGAGTGTTGATCTCCCCATTATGGCCCAGCAGACGCATTGGCTGAGCACGGTCCCAACTTGGAAACGTGTTGGTGGAGAAACGAGAATGTACCTGTAAGAAGACGAGCCCAAATGCATCAGCGGTGACAATCTTTGATTCATACAAAATGTGGAACTATTTTTTGACCAATCTCACAAACATTTTTGCTTGTAACTGAACTTCTAGTATCGTACTTCTCAGTGGAAGAGTATGAACAGCCTAAACTACCTTGATACCCATTTTCTTTTACATCTCCCTCAAGCACATCACAGAGAGCATTGCACCAATTCTGCAAAGATGATATAATGAGTTCCGTACCAACTCCCCCATAGCATCCAATCCAGCAAGACAATTCAAATAATAATCAAGGAGTAGAAGAACTTATGAGATCATTCATACTTCAACTCCTCAAAAGTCATTCCTCAACTTTGCACCTTCATCGTTACCCGTAGATCCGATGCTTCTGATTGTTAAAGTACAAGTTAGCTGACTGAGAAAGATGTGAATAGAATATATATTTACCAGTGCCATGTAGCTTGTAAACCTCTCACTGCCAAGGTCCCAATAATAATACTCCTTCAGTTGAGAAGGCTTCAACTGGCCTTTGTATACAACAGTCCTGTAACAACCGATCACCAGGTTCGTAAACTTACCGCCACAAATCAGAAAAGACCACAATTGATCAAACACTGGGAGATCAGATGCAAACCTTGAAGACAAGGAGCATATGTAGAAGTCCTTACTGGCACCATGTTGAAGGTTCAATGCAGCTCTTAAAGTTACCATAGAAACCCTCCTTAGTATGTACATCTAAGAAATATAACAGAAAGCAAGCGAAAAGGCAAAAGCTTATAAAATGGCCCAAAACTGGACACCTTAAGTAAGACACTCAAGCAAGGAAATCAGACTACCTACATTACATTCTTATCGTGCGAATTTGACTATGGTGATCGATCAATGACAACTTTGTTCATTAATTTCTTCTAAATGTAAATAATTTTCAAATTTATCGGGTTGATAGTTGATTTGTCAAACTACTTATTTTTACATTATCATATTGCTATCAATCGACTACCACGGTCTAATGAGGATAATATATAGGGAATAGGGATGAAGGTACTACTACTTAGAGATCCATGCAGCTACATAAATGCCATAATCAGAGACGACAATTTAAAAAGCGAACCTGTTGCTCAATATCAGCTTTAGATCGAGGTGTTGGAGAAAGAAACACCTGTTCAATAACAGGCTCAGTCTGCAAAGCAGAGTTTCCCAAGCTTGAGTTGTCAGTTGGAACAGAACGCCAACCAAGGACAGTATGCCCAAGTGACTCCGCAACCTGCAGCAACACAAACCTTCAACCAATCAAACCGCTTGATAACTATTCAGCAGAAAACCACTCACTTTCCAATCAAACATTAAGAGGTGGAGGCAGGGGAAACAGAGCAGTGACATCTTCCTATCAAACATTTCCAATGTTGGAAAGATTTTGAGCTCGCTTTGAGGGAGGAAATCAGATACCTTCCCTTTCCTCTCCTCCATTTCGCTCCGATCCACTCTCTCCCGACTCCATTCATACAAGGGTCAAAAGTCAACTAGTCAAGTATGTGCTAGCTAGCTAAGCTGAATAGAAATCACTTGAACAAACCACAGGAACAATATGCTATTGTACATACTTCTGATCAGCTTTAAATTTTATTAAACTACATATTACTTCATCCTATTATCGCGAATAGTTTACGTATTTCATTTAGTTTGATCCAGCCAATAGTTTACATTTATTACTTAGTTGTACGCTTGCACATGCTTATGATAGAAAATTTATTTGGAAACAAACATAATTATTGGAGAGGCAAAGGGAGTATACAAAACGTTAGTCGAGACGTCGAGTTCAACCTAATGGTCCCCTATCATATTGAAAACTATTACCTTTGTGAACACATTTTTACTTTCTTCCCTTCGGCTCCCGGAAGTAGGCAGAAAAAACATTCCCACTGCATATTGTCCAGGAGGCGGCAACACAAACCCAAGTTCTGTAGTCACCTAAGTCAATTAAACGGTAAATCTCATTACCATCAAAAGCAAAACTGCATAGGCAATTAGGCATAAATAATAAGTTCATCCAATAACAAAGATTAGTTCATTTATTTACAAATTGCAAATTTGCATACGACAGATGATATCATATAATCAATCCGCAAACAGAAGGAAAAAATAAACCTCTTTTAGGGGGTCATTTAAGTACTACAAAAAATATTCCCTTCGTCTCCATCAATTATTTACGTTTTTCTTCTTTGCGAGGACTTGGGATTTGGGAATAATTAAATAAATGATGATTGCGACGGGAGGAGTAACACGATCCTAACAACATTGTCCCCTATTCGTACCAAAAAAAAAAAAAAACAACATTGTCCCCTATTGTTGACAACGAAATGTTGTTAGGTACCACTCCAAATTTTCTGATTTATTATTCATGAAAATATCCAATCTTTGTCTACAAAAACAGAAAGCTGACAAAGATACCAAATCTTCCTTACAATAGTACAAATCAGGAAAGAAAAAAAAACAAAGAGAGATGTTGACCGAGTTTCCGCATAAAATTATTTAAGTTTACAAATTCGAATACTCAGTATTTAATTAGTGCAATTGAACGTGACATAACGTTGTTAAAGCCGTTTCACTATATTTTTCAAAGTCTCCCTCGCGTAGTTAGACAATTTGCCCATCATATAAATTTGCGCCTAGTTAGACAAATATAATCATTTATGTACAATAGGTGGGTGACATTATAACTCCAAGTGAAATCGTGATCATGATTTTCTTAGACAAATATACCGGTCATACACTTGGACAAATATAGTGAAATGGATCGAACGTCAAAGTAATAATTGAAGTTAATAGAATTATACCTCACGGAGGAAATCATGAGGAAGACCAACAAGAATACCGGCACCATCACCCGTATTTGCTTCACACCCACACGCTCCTCTGTGTGCCATCCTTACTAACATCTCTATTGCATCCGTCACCTTCACATTCATAGTCAAACTTCCAATGAAACCGTAATTGACGACTTTTATTAAATAAGATGCATAAGCTATTAAAATATCTATTCTTTATAATGATTTCAAAAGAAATCAAGTCATTAGAATTTAGAAACATTCACGTTTTTGCTAGTTGCAAAATTCACGCTATATTATGTGACAGACTTTTATTAAATGAGACGTATAAGCTATTATAAACCCCGTTTTGTATTATAATTTATGATACTCCGTATCATATTGCAATCATGCAAAAGGCAAAATGGAAGGTATTTAAGAAACAACGGAATAAAATTTAACGTATATTACCGTTTTCCGGCTGCATTGTCCAGATAACTCGGCCACGAACCCGACACCGCACGACTCCTTATCAAAACTCGGATCATACAACCCGAGCGGCTTTTCCGGCACTAAAGAAAGCCCGGACCGTACCACAAACCTCAGCTTCGGATCCCTACCTGGCCCAATCGACTCCCACACCTGATGCCGTAACCTCGTCCCAAATACCTTGCTCTTTTCCTCAGTCTCTGGCCTCCGAACCGCGTAGGTTCGGGACGCTCTCCTCCCAAACCTAAACACCGGTCCAACCGGGTTCACCTTTAATTTCCGGTTCAGGACGTCCGAACCGGAAACCGCCGTGGTTCGGAGCTGTAACACCGAACCTACCGGTGTCGCCGACGACATTTCGCAATTAATTAATTTTCAACGTAATTAAGTGTTAATTGATGTGATCAATGTGCGATTAGTAGTATTAACAATTAGAATTTGCAGATTGTTTTGTTAATTTATTTATGAAAAGAAAAAGAAAAGTCAACGTAATTGCAATGGTTGTGTAAAGCGGAAACGACGCCGTATAAGGCGGAGATTTTTTGGAGGTGGATAAAACGACGTCGTATTAGCAGACGGAGAAAAGGAGGGAAAATGAGAAGAGATGGAAGGTTAAAGCGTTTGAGAGGGAAGTGGTCGTTGAGTTTTTATATTGAAGGGGACTGAGTTCGTTTTTTTTTTTGGATAAAGATAGAATTATGATTTAAGATTAAATTTTGGCTATTTAATTATGTGGTGAAATAAAAAAAAAAAAATTGTTAAGGAAGGGAGTTGGGGGCCACGTATAACTGTATAAGTTAACTTCAGTGTTTTAGCAACAATGATCTTCTTTGTGACGGTAAATCCGTCACAAGCTTATGACGGTCTATATATTACTCATGTGAGTAAATAAGACAAAACAAATTGTTACTCGTAACTCGTAAGTTTCTAGACACTCTGCTTTTAACTTAACTACCCACATAAATATTATTTGACCCGTTACAAGTTTACGACATATATCCTGTCACAGATGAGAATTTTGTGTTTTAGCAAAGTAATTAGAATGAATGTGAGGTTAACAATAGATCGCAAGTTCGACTACAACCTGTTAAGGGGAAGGGTCCAAACTTGGACCAGTTGTTTGGATTATGACAAACACAAATTTTTAGTTAAGATGAGTATATCCGTTTTAAGCGTCACGTGACAAGTAATTAGAATAAAGCTAAATCGAAATACATAGTTAAAAGCAATAATAGATTTGTTTTATATGCATAAGTGCCACTTGACCCGTTTTAATATTAAAACCGAGACATCTGATTCCTACCCCGACACTCGAACTGGACCCAAACTCGAATTGACCCGATCAAAATGTCTATTATTGCAAACTAATTTATTATGAACAAATAACTTGATAATAGTCGATCCAAAATTAGCCTGAGCCAAATTAACACGAATCCGACCAGGTTCACCTGTTACAAGAGTTGCAACCTACCTAACTAACCTAAGACTAATTACTCAATTACTTATACTTGGCCAGGTAGAAATTAATAATTTATGAGGCGGTAGAATTTCAGACGTATGCGAATTTGGCATTTTATTTTAGAGAGTTCCTTTCCTTTTACTCTTATTGATGTGTGACGGGTGTGATAAGTGATGACTGAGTTGGATAAAGGGACAGAAATTAATACTCACGCATCTTTGTCATCGAATGTCTTTGGCATTTTAGGTATGAGTTATCTCAACAAATTTTGGATATGTATGATGTAATTTTGCACGTACGTGTCAGTTTCCGAATTCTCTTATACGAGTTTTACAAGAAATTAATGCGAGACGGTTTTATAAGTGATAATAATATACTATAATATTGTAAAATTAGTGAAAAACAGATGTAACAAAATTGTTACAAGACTGAGTAGAGTCTGATCGATCACTAATCTCTTCCTAGCTAAGAAGGAATTTGTTCCCCTTGTTAACACTCAACAATGCAACATTCAAGACAAGGTGGTTTAAACATATACTCCCTGATGAGCTTATACGTCACAAGATGAGTTGAGTTGAGTTGTCGACATACATGCATTTCAATTTTCAACTACTAACTTCAGAGTTCTGACCCTTTCCACAAGTGAAGTGATAATTATTGGCCATTTCTTCCCCTGTAACTTGTAAGTGCTCATGTCGTGCTCACTTTGTCTTCCCATTTTCATGTTAGTTATCTCCATTAAAACTTGATATGATTAATTCATAATTTGATTGAATAAATCAACCAACTTGTATATTAATTAATGAAGGCTTCACATTTTCCACTCATCCTCATTAAATAATCCCATAGACATCATCTTATTTATTTCATAGTGAGATATAATAATGATATTACTATTTTCTAATATTAATATTATTTCTAATAAATTTCAAAACCCGAATCTGTGAAACCGCGTTTACACCATTCGATCTCAAGCCCCAATTCGTATGCCTTGCTCATGCATATGACGTCATTGATCATGGTACGTTCTAAAGTCCCAGTTTGAGGATTAAACCCTAACCATCGCGCAAGAGGTCGAGCCGCCCAGCATTGAGCTCATCGTTTCAAGTAATGGCTTATATGCCCCATATTGATTATTGGAAATATTAACGAAAAAGCGCATTGGATTGTAGGTAGAAAAATAACATACCAAACTGGTTTTAGTATTCTCGCTTTCGATTTAAACAGTGAAACATTTAATGAGTTATCGCTTCCTAAATTTCGTGGAGGTATTAGAATTAATTCAAATAAGTTTTTAGGATTAATTAAGAGTTCCTAAAATTTAGGAACTAGTTGTTGCAGTCTGTTTCATTTATGTTTTCGATTTCTAGCATTGTAGTAGTTGGTGGGTAGAGTAGTGATCCTATTGTCTAGGCACTATCTCAGTCGTGGTTCAAGGCATCAGTTGCTACCACTGTTGTTTTTCTATTTAAGCATTGTATTTCCATTCAATGAAAGCAAGTAATTTCTCCCTTCTTCATCATTGTCAACACCGCCTCAAGAGCTCTGATACCACATGATAGACTAAAAATGAGAGAAGAGAGTGTAAACATATGGAGAAAGTTATCGTAAACTGACTCAAATAAATCGATTACACCTAGAGCCCTTAAATAGGCTAACACACAACAAATAACCCCTAAACTAGTGGGATATAACAACCCACGACTTATACAACTACTGCCAACTACCTAATGTAGTGCCACATTATTAGGAATAATATTAGTCATGTATAAACTAATCAACTAAATCAAACTTATATTAATTTGGATCATAAAATCCAACAGGAGGTGACATCTTTATTTGCGACATAGAGCAAAAGTTGAGTGTTTGCCATCAACGACGGGAAAAAAATAGTTGTTATCTAGAGGTATGACGATGATGAGATACGGGGTTAGCAAATAATGGAGTAGAGTCTACAATTTTGATCTAGGTCAAAACCCAGTTACCGAGATCATAATGCCGAGGAACTCGTGTGACATTACGAGTGAAGGAGGAAAATTGCTCTTCGCCGTTTCAGACGCTAAAGTATTGCTCATAAAGGATTTGAACGCGAGACAACCATCGTATTTTAAGGTGTTCGATAATAATTACTCCGTTAGATCGATTAGAAGGCATGTTAATAGCTCTGTTTCACCCTTTCTTTGTTAAAAGTTTAGTGGGGTAAAATAAGAATGTTCAAAGAATTCTCTTTCAAAAGATTTATTCCATATATTCACAATTTGACAGTTCATATATACTGTGATTCATTATGACGCGAGTGAGAATCGAAGCCTCAACTTCATAGTTGGGGTAAGAGATTTTTTTTGAGAAGTAAGTTACAAAGAGTGAACTTGAACAACGGTAAGTAAGTACACCGTTGTTCAAGTTCGCTCTTTGTAACTTGCATCATACAAAGAGTGAGCTTTTTCCAGTTTTTCTACGAAACCGCTAATGTTCTTAGCGGCTCTAAGTGACTTGGCAGTTTGTCTATTATTCAATCCTTAATTTTGCAAATGTAAGTTCTACACTTCTACATATGACATAAACTAGCTAAATTAATAATAAATACTCCCTCTGTCCCGGTCATTTGTTGTCCTTTTCCATATTGGGGTGTCTTAGTCATTTGTTGTCCTTTCTATTTCAAGGATGAACTTGATGGGCAATTTGATCATCCACACCTAATTTGTTCCACTTGTCATTTAGTAATTGACTCATTCATCTTTTTTTATCTTTGTGCCAAAACCAAAGGACAACAATTGACCGGGACGGAGGGAGTAATAAATAAGAAGTAATATATTTGAGTTTTTATTTGAATTGGTTCATTTTAATGATGTTATATTGATTCCTCGCATTATAATGTGAAATCGACCGAGGTAACTCTAAACCCATCTCTAAACCGCAACCGTTTAAATATGTTATTTTTCTTTGTCCATTGACGAAAGTGAACTTTCTTTATTAGCATATCTAAGTGTCATGAAGAAGATGAAAATGTGATAAACATGACATTGATGTATTTTCTTTTTGGATTCTGATTTACATTCAATCGTTTAAAATTACGTTTTTATCCTCAGATGTTTGGCGCAAAATTTAAAACCCAATTATTAATTTCTTATCTTTCTTTTTACTTAAATTTTTAATTCTTATTTAAATTCATTCAATCGTTTTTAAAATTACGTTTTTATCCTTAAATTACATCAATTTATATACGGTTTTTCACTTTTTCTAACTCCTATCCCCACTAGGCATAGGATAAGAAACCCCAAAAAGAAAGAACTATACGAATTTTGTATGGAAAATTGCAATATTTTTTGGCTATAAAAGGATTCTAGCCATCAATAGCTAAAATTATTATACTCCGTAACCATTATAGAAATCAAATGGCAAACACGATTTGTATGAACAACCCTAAACAAGTCAAGCAAGAGCGTAATATACCCATCGATTTAATAGAGATTGAAATTCTCACAAGATTACCAATCGAATCATTGCTTCGATTCAAACTTGTCTCCAAACAATGGCTTAACATAATCTCAAACCCCCGATTTACGAAACTCCATCTACATCGTTCGACGTCGAGCAACCATGGTACCGTGCTCGTGAAAACCGTCTATGATGATTCAGTCTACTTTCTTAACCACGCTGATCATGGTAGTAAGTCCAAAGCCCCAGTCGTTCATTATATGTTAAACCCTAATAAGGACCTGATAACTCGAGGTAGTCGAGGCGCTTGGACAGATCTTGTCGATTCAAGTAATGGCTTAATATGCCTAATTACTGGGACAAATAGGCTTCTTTTCTTTAACCCAGCTACTCGAGTATGTCGAGAAGTTATCTGTCCGAAAGAGAACGAGATTTTTCTATACGGGACTTATTCATGCTTACGGGCGTTTGGATACTCGATAACTAATGATGAGTACAAATTTCTCTGTGTAAGTACAACAAGCGCTATTAATGATGTATCCATGAAGGCATATGTGTACACATTGAGGAGTAACGATGATGATCTCAATAATTGGAAAGAATTAAGTGTCGATAAAGCACGTTTTCCTTATATTTGGGTCCTTCAAAATTCGGGTAACATTATTAACGAAAAGGCGCATTGGACTATATACAAAGAGCCAACATATGAATGTGGTTGTATTCTAGCTTTCGATTTAACGAATGAAACATTTAATGAGCTATCGCTTCCTCAATCTTGTAATCGAGCTCACATCTGTGTTTGCGATGTAGAGCAAAACTTAAGTGTTTGGGATAAAGTATGGAGAAGAAATAGTTGTTATGTAGAGGTATGGATGATGATGAGATATGGGGTTAGCGAATCGTGGAGTAAAATCTACAATTTTGAGCTAGTTAAAAACCGGCCAGTTAGCGAGATCATAATGCCGTGCGCAATTACGAGGGAAGAAGGGGAATTGTTCTTCCTCGTTTCAGAATATAAAGTTTTGCTAGTAAAGGATTTGAACGCGAGACAACCATCGTATTTTGAGGTGTTGGATAATAATTACTCCGTTGAGTCGATTAGAAGGCATGTCAATAGCTTTGTTTCACCCTTTCTTTGTTAAGTACTATACTAGTAATATTCCAAGTAAGATGCTTATTTATTTCTACTCGATCAGCGGTTTTGTTCAAAGAGTTCTGTTTCAAAAGATCATACATTGAATCACAATTTGACAGTTCATCTGTGATTTTTTCTTCGTGAGGTATGAATGAATTTTTACTGTTGCTCAATGTTGTAACATTAGCGATAAATACAAATAAAGAACAACAAAGAAAACAAACGCACAGATTTACATAGTCCACAAGGCGGAAGGGAGAGAGTTTTATTGATTTTGAAGAGTTTTCAGATTCATAACGGTATGATATACATAACTGCTAGGATAGGGCTTAGAAATTCAAGGCAAAAATCCTACACTCAACATGGCTCATTGTAAATTGCATCACAATAACTACTCGAGTACTCGGTATTTATTTTACGCGACCTCATCATATAGGAACTCGAATTTTTCGCTACTCAAAAAGTGTTGTTAATGTCAAATTCATCAACTTCTATTAAAATAAGAACATTTCATATAATTTTATGAAGACACGTAATCGCTTTCTAGGGCGCGAAAGTGGTAAACGACCCCTTAACATGAGTAG
>JAYMSF010000077.1:0-22562 GCA_036897335.1 Silene vulgaris | reverse complement strand
ACACGTAAAAACAAAAAAAAAAAAAAAAAAAAAAAAAAAAAAAAAAAAAAAAAAACTTGAATATGTAAATTTAAATGGTACCCGTGAATTTTCACGGGCACAAAACTAGTTGACTAATATGGGAACAAAAAATGGTACCATTTTAAGTCATTTTTGTGACCATTACAATAACACAATGAAATCAAAAATGGTTACAAATAGCACATAACAAGTATCTATTTTAACGAATAATGTTATATGTACCTACATTTTTATCAATATTCACCAAGTCTTTATACTACAACCAACAAAAATCATAAAAATAAACAATAATGGTCAGGAATCATTTTCCGTCAAAATAACCACCCAATATTACAAAAATAAACCATTAAATATACAATTATTAAACCCAAAATCAGAAAAATAAACAATAAAATAGAAAAATTTTCTTAACTCGACTACATTTTTAAGCAAACTGATAAAATCGAAATATCCAAAAAATAAAAGATTAAATTTGCTATTATTGAACGAAAAATCAAAAACATAAACAATAAAATAAAAAAACCCACCATGTACAAAGAGACATTATATGTCGACATAGATCACTTGCATGTGACCATTCATAAACTAGAAACAAAACCATAAACAAATTTACAGAAAATAAGATCTACGAAAATGAGATTACCTCCTCCATTCCCAACATCATCTAGTGCTTTTGTTGCTCTTATATTTTTTTTAACTGGTTGCTGTTTTGCTGGCATTTTTCTTTTATTTTATGATAATATTTACGAATTTTGGTTGATTTGTATGAAGATTTTGAATTGAGAGAGAAGGAAAGATTGAGAGAGAAGGAGAAATTTCTAGAGAGAGGAGAGGAAGATGAAAAAGTGACGATTTTGTTTATTGAATTAGGTTAAAAGTGGGATTTAATTTGTGTGGTAACAAGGCAGCATGGGTAGTTGCACAAATTTTAATTGATTTTTTAATACAAAATATCTAATCTGTCACTATTCACCAAACAGTACCATGCGCTTTCAAATCTCTACCCGTTTTACACTTAAATGGAGCTATTCGCCCCGTCACAAGCTTGTGACGGATCCTCCCGTCACAAGCAAGACCAATTGATTTCAGTAATGAGTGCACGAGAAAAAGGAACACATATTGGATGTACTACCTCCAAGTTTTTTTATTTTTTGAGCATATATGCATTTTTTTGGTTAATTTGGTAAAATTAAGTATGTTACTTATTTTGGGAGGATATTAATTAATTCGTTGATTTATGAAAAAGTAAGTGGGAAAGCGCATATTTTAGTAACGAATGCACTAGTATAAAATGGTGGAGTATTTGTCGAAGTTTTTTATTTGGTATTCTCCGACAATAATAGTGAGTGTTTTTGCAAGAGTTTACACTCGCAATCATATAGTGCCGGTGTACTCAAGGAGGTGCGGGCATCTACTCTTTTCATATGGTAGGAAATAGGATTACCAAAATACTCTCTTGCAAGTAAGCCCTACAACTTTAGTCTCGCACTCACCATAAACAATTATAGAAATTAATTATTTGGACGGATTTACAGCTACGGAAGACGGGACGATCTGAAGTCTTTGATTTACGATGATATTCTTTCGGTTTGTAATCAGTTTGAGAGTTATTCATTTTCTTTTATTCGTAAAAACTTTAATAGAGTAGTTCATGAACTTGCCCATAATTTAGTTTGTAAGGTTGCTAGTCCAGATTTCAAGTCTAGTCCCTAGAAAAAAAAACGGTTTGGGACAAGTAACCACTAACCAGATGGGTAAACAGGTCAAGTCAAATTATGACCAATCTAACAATATCCTAGCACTCAAATGCCGTGTCGGCAGAATAACAGAGAAAAGTACAGTCGCTAAAATGTCGCTAAAATCACGTTATCATACATCTTGTGGCATGCACTTAGCTTGTCTATAAAGCCATTGTGATGTACTTATGACCGAGTTCAAAACCGTCAACATGGAGGCACCCTTGTTTTCCTTTACACGAAAATGCTATGCATCAGTTGACGAGTGATAAGTACAAATGACAGCAGCTTTAACAAAAAACCGGCTAACAGCATGTCATTCTTTCGACAAAGATCTACAGCATAACCACTCTCAGGTGGATAGATCTACTAGTGGATATACAAAAGTAACACACAGTTACATAATATCAGTCCAAAAAGTTTCCAGCATGTATTAATGTGTATCCGCCGCCTAGGTCATTCCACCAGTTTCAATCATTCTTGAAACAAAACGGCAAACATTGATTATCCTCATGAAACCAGACCGAACACCTTGAACAGAAGTCCGAATATCTTCTACCAGAGACTCAAATATGTCCTGATTTCTAGCTGTAATTCCTTGCACCTCATAAGGCAGGATTTGTGAAGGGTAGACACCCCTGCATGAAAAACCATGAAAAATGAGCCACAGGCTACCATTGATCACTGTTACCAGGAATCCAGCTTTAACTAAACGTATAGTTTTCATGGGAAAAAAAAATCGTTATGCATAAAATATAAAATAGTCACTAACATTATAAACCATGGGTCAACATAAAAAAAGGTCACTCACTAAATAAAAAGAATCATTGTTGATAAAATGTTGAGTATTATAAAAATGGTTATACACTATACGGCCACTATTGGAGTATTGGCATCAAAGGATTACCGAAAAATTTAATGATCAATTAAGTCCCAAAGTGTTCTTACATCAAATATTGTACATATTATGTGAACAATGGACCTAAGGAGTATGGACTATGGAGTATCTCTTAAGCTAGAAAGCTATTCTGTGAAAATAGAGTAAAAACAAAACACATTATCAGCAGTTTGCAGAGGTTGTCAATCAAAACAACTATGTAAGAATTTAGACTAATAAGTGTTTGATGATCTTGTTTACCCAAAATTTGAGTTGCACTAGTTTGACCCAAGTTTGATGATTTAGAAATGACGAGGACATTATTTTTATGCCTATATGACATGGCTACATGCATCAAGTTGGAATTAAGATGGTGTGTGTGCAAATGTTCGAAAAACGTACTGATTCAAACAGGTAATATCAAGAGTCAAAGTCACTCTTGCTCCGCTTCTGAAGTCTGTGAAGCACAATTGCAGATCAAGTTTCCCAGCTGCAAAATAATAACCAGAACCTTTAGTAAATTAGCATGTTTTGAGCATAAGAGTAAAACAACAACATTACCCCAGTGCCTCAATGGCTCCCACAAATCGCGGTTTAAAATTTAAATATCCGATTTTTCAGTTATGACAGAAATCAGATGTTAGTACTTGCAAATTTTTTTGCTATCGTTCTGAGGCCACACCTACTTTAACTACAATGTGGAGTTTTTCAGCAGTATATTAACTGGAGTTTTTTAGTTTTTGCCTCCAGTCACAACATACATTTGTTTTAAATTTTAACTTAAGATTTGCACCACAATCCACACTAGCCTGTCAGTTACAGGCTTACAGCGTTCTGGTCATTCATTGCAAAACCTTAACGATACCAAAAGTAACAACAGATGCAGAACCCAAGATCCGAAAATGAACATAAAAAGTGAATACCTGACGGCTGAGAAAATCTTGAGCATGTCAAAGTTTTAAGCTCCATCATTGCCAGCTGCACTTCTTGCACAACATCAAGAAGTATATGCAAACGTGAAACAGTTTTCTGCACAAAAGAACAGCACAATGACATCATTTAGAGTTATGGTGAAATTATTACTAATCAGTCAGTATAATTAATAAGGGATATTCTTGCTTTAGAAAGGATTCAAGTAGCATATCACGACGTCTTTCATAATACCAATACCACTAGCTCGAAAGCATTCTATAATCAGTTGACCTACACATATGGTTGGCCTCCAGTCACTAGTAGTTTAATCAAAAAATTATTTTTTTTGTTAAATGATGAGGTTACATTCGCTACTTCTAGAGTGCCTTACGCCAATGTTTAGATTTAGAAGGTGTGGCGCCTATGACGGCGAGGCCACATGTCCAACGGACATGAGGTATTGAGGTGCATGATATATCTACCTCTTATTCCATCTTTTTCACAAATACATACAACGTTGCAAATACACATGTTTCCCAATATTTTGTTTTCCCATGAAATAGCGGATAGTATACATAATAAAATAAAGGCCCGAAAATACAGACAAAATAATGGTAAATTTTCAAAATATTGATTGACGTGGGCCCATGTGGCCAAAATATGGTGTTTTTAAATATATACAGAAAATAACACAAAGAGGAATGCAATTTTGTTAAGAATGTAAATAGCGGATTTTAATATCATGCTTGTAGAAGCTCAGTGCACACACTTACTTGTGTTTGTTCCGCGAGAGTCCTCAAGCCTTCATATGTGAGTTGCATATCACCACTTAAAACAAAAGAAAAAGCAGCGGCCGCATCCATATCATTGATGAACATCTGACCCTCAAAAAGAAGTATTGATGTGAGTCCGTGACCACTAAAAAATGAGCAGAAGAAATGATGCAATGTCGGTAACAAAAGGCAATTACAGTTCAAAAAAAAAAAAAAAAAAAACTCACCTTAGATATTTTTTCCTTGTTCAATCTATTAGTAAGTAATAAACCGGAGGTAGAAGTAGACTTCGTGAAGAAACTGCAACATATGAAATAAAGCAAAAAGCTTATTTGGTAAAGTGTTGCTTCTTAATAAACTTAAATAACCATCTCCAGATACTAGGTAATGATAAAATTGAGCAAACCTCTGTAACAAGAAACCACCGTGGTCAAACATAATATTTGGTTGCCCGTGTATAGCATCCAACCTCTCAACTTTGCACGACTGAAAATGTGACATAAGCAACATTTCAGTGAGATTCAATACAAATAATTAATCTGTCACAAATAAAGAAATAGGACAATGGAAACCTGCATTCTTGACTGCAGTGATTGACATGAAATCATTTTCTTGAGAGAACTTTTCACATATGCAGCTGTTTCCATACTGGTTAACTCTTTCATGTCTTTGATATAAGAATAGAAGGATTTGTTTATCTTCCTTATTTCACCTTCTGAGTCTTCGAACTCCTTTCTTAGTGAGCATAGTTCGGCAGAAACCTATACAATAAAGACAAGAATGAAGAGAATATTCAGCAGTTATGGGCTGGGTTCCAGTTGTTTGCAGCTAGTTTGGTGGTTGGCTTGGTGTTGGAAAAATTCAGAAGAAATTAACAGACCGAGGGAGTGGAGGCCGGAAAAAAACAATGTGGATATAAAAATCAGGAGTTTTTAACGTTCAGGATCTGGGGAAAAGCGTAATGAAGTACTCCTCATGGTTACATGACGTCATGGCTACAAATCTCTCATGTACACTTAAATAAATAAGGGCATAAGGCTTTAAGTGGTTTCCTATTTCCTCACCGAAGAGGCTCTAAGACAGCGATGTTCATGTCATATCACCCTGAATCTGTCACTTCATTAAGAGGAAGACATTAATTCCAAAAGTGAAAATTTCAAACCCTGAATACCTGAACAATACAACTAAAAATAGTCCAATTCCGCCAAAGAAACTTTCGCCAGGCAGGATAAGACGGTTTGGAAGTAAACTTCTCTGCCCCTTCAATTAATTACACAGATCATGTTTCCAACAACCCTTAGCCTCAGCTAAGGGCCAAGAATCGGTCAAACCTAGAATTTATATTTAGAAGCACCGCTAACAATAATTTGTGGAAAACATAGCCAAATAGACACACTAGATGCTTTTATTCATAGAATGCAAATAGGTAAGGTGGCTATTGTTTCCAATGATACCAAAAGAAGTAAACTACTCCCTCCCATCCAAACCAAAGGTAACATGGGAGGGAGCACAAGTTTTAAGAAAATAGAGAAAAGGTAAAGAGTAGTATTGGAATTGAAGTAGGACCACTTGTAGTTAGATTAAAAGAGGGCCACAAACATGATGGCATTTTATGTAAATAATAAGGGTGTATGAGGCGTCTTTAGTAATGATTTTTACCAAAAAAAGAATGGGTAGTTTGGTTTGGATGGTCCGAATATGGTAAGTGGTAGTGTGGTACCTTTGGTTTGGATGGGAGGGAGTATTATTTAGGTTAGTGAGTGTAGTGGAAATGTGGAATAAATAACAATGGTCCAAAAGCTGTGTTTCCTTCTTACTTACAGTAGGACTGTAGGAGTAAGACAGTCGCTGCAAATCTTATGACTTGTGACCAGCCCAAAACGAAAGACTATCTTAAAATGTAAAATTCAAGTAGAGAACAGTATAGAAGATATACCAAACTTCGGTTGTCAGTATCAGTACACTGGCCTTCAAGTTGCAAGCAACCAATTTGGCGTATTTCACCTCGTTTACTAATAAGGTCACAGCTGGAAATTATTTTCTCTGTTTCGTCAACTCTAGACTTCATTCGAGAAGCTTGGTACTGCATAACAGGAATTTGTGCAATTAAGAAGGATTAGTTAGATTCAATCAATAAGAATGACGTCAAGTGAGAGCAGAGAAGAGAGAATTAACAATTGTACCAATAATTTGTCCCTCTTGAGACGTGCTAACTGCAATTTGGCTTTTTGATACACAGTTTTATACAGTAGCAATTTTGTGTCGGCCACTCTACAAAAATTAATATATGAGTTCACATCCAAATCTGGAGATCAGAAATTCAGATGTTTCACCTCAACGGGTATAACATTACCTTTTGCTACGAGCTGAGTCCAATGATTTCTGCAGAATACAGTAGAGCCAGGTGTTGTTAAGTAGAAGTTTTAACCACATTTTACCAAGTTCATATGCGCTTGCTGAATGAACAATAAACAACTTTAAATGAAACAGCAGACTTGAGACCTTACTTCATGGTGAAGAAGCTCATAACTTTTCAGCTTGTCCAGGTACACCAAAATATCATCCAGCTTTGCAACCTGGAAGGAAAAGAGGTGTCTTAGATGACATTTATTTTAAGTATTTCATAGTCAGCAGTGGATGATGTTAACAATAGCCATTAAATGATAGATATCTCAAATTGCCTCATAAGAGTACATGCCAGTGCCACATCGAACTTGTCATTTGTAGGAATAAGCAGCTGTTTTGTCACTCCGCAGAAGCTAGTAAATACCTACAAGGTGAATAGTAATTTATGAGTAAATACCCAAAAAAAAACTCTATAGATATTTGCTTCAGGTAGCTATTTAAGGTAAAACCAACTGAAAGCATAGCATTACATCAGGCCAATCTCTTGATGATAAATCACTCTCAATATAATGAGACCCCTTGTGGTCTTCCTCAGAGTTTTTCTGATCTTTGCATAACTTTGGCTTACGCGATAACAAATCATGATCATCATGATCTTGAATCTCATCAAATAATTTTCGTTTATGACTCAAAGGGCCATCACTGGCACGAATATCAGATGATTCTGGTAAGAGTTGAGCATCTTCATTATATTTGCTAATTAGCTTGTCAAGAGGTGCATCACACTGTACTTCAGAAAAGTTCACTTCTGCTTTATCTCTCAAGTCACATGTAACATTCAGCATCATGCTGCAAACCTGCTTCTCTATAGGATTATCAAGTACCTGTTCCATCAATTATCAGTGGAAAGGAGCACAAGACAATGAAGACCTATCATTTACGACAGCGTGCTAAACTTAATTGGAGTAGCAAACAACATGCTGCTTTCCAAGGCAAGATGTAACAGTAATATCTAACCATTAAGCAGAAGCACAGACTTCTATAGCACATCAACAACATAGCTTAGTCCCTAAATAATTTAATTTGGACCGCTATGAAGGAGCATTCGGGAAATATAAAATAAAAAAGGCAAGCAAGAAGAGATAAAAAAAATGGGAGACATTTGAAACGAAGGAAACATAAGCCGTAAATATCATTATCATTAATCCACAGCTTATAAAAGGGCTTTCGCACAAAGATGGATACAGGTGCTCCGGCATATTTAACCTTTTCTTGCAATAGCATAACGGGTGTTTCCAAAAAATAAATAACCCTGGTAAAGGGGTAAAATCTACTACATGAAAATGACGAGAAAAACGGTTTTAATCATTTTGAGCTGGTCCATATTACTCCTATTATTTATATCCCAAAGCCAAAAGAATAATACAGACATGAGAAAGGTGAGGATAAAAACATGAGCAAACAAAAAAATGTGTAACTGAGACAAAGAACAGAGAGTATGAAGGGAGAAAAATAAATTATCGGACAATTTAAGGTTACTAAATATGACCTGGACTGGCAGCTCATCTGATCTAGCATCTGAACTTAGAGTACAACCAGGAACAGATTGCATTCTCTGCACTAGAACGTCCATAGTGGAGGAAGTTAATGTCTTCCCAGTATCAACATCATTATTCGAGCTGATTACATTGTGAGATTTCAAGACCTTATCCTTCAAATCCGTCTTAGCAGGTTTACTGAACTGATGATCAATGTCACTGTCACATGAAGACAGCTTTGATTTATTTTTTTCCTCGACAAACACACTACTGTAGTTTTTGATAGTAGAGGCTAAATCATCTCCCTCTTTGTGACCATGATGATCTACATTGAACATGAAAGGACTTCCTTCATAAAGTGGAGAAGCTGAGACCTTGTTTACCACTGCACTTGCAGGCGAACAAGCAATGTTACCAAGCATAGCAGTGTTGATACTGTCTTTTGAACCATTTAGTGTGATATCTAACAAAGAGGAAGCACTTCGCATAGATTGTAGAGTTTTTATAGCAGGTGTTTCCATGTCAGACTCATTGCTGTCTTTTGCCTTGGAATCCAATGACCCTATTTCTAGAGCTGTTGAAGAAGAAACAACAAGACGTTTTGCAGAAGTTTTGGGAGACGGTGAACTTTTCTGCAGGCCCAAGGATTCTTCATTTTTCTCAACCTCGATACAGCTTCCAGACTGCACTACTCCTGTATTTTTCAAATCATAGCTATCTCTATCACTTTCCCTATTGAATTGCCCATCAGACTCAGCAAAACGCACATCCAAGCAAGCAACAGGGGCATCAAAACGAGTAAACGATATATCCTTACTGGCATATTCCACACTCTTATCTCTTTCCAAATCTCTTGGTGATAATACATGAACTCTTAATCTCGAAGCATTTCCCTCAAACTTCGAAGCAGAAAGAAACTTAGTTTCAAGCCTTTTGAGTCTTGAAACGCTTTTTGCAAAAACTGAAGTACTCCAAGCACGGTTTTGAGTTCCTCTAACATGAATTACCTTATCATCCTGAGGTGAATTCAGTAGAGCATTTTCAAAGCCATATGGATCCTTAAATATCTGCCTACGTTTAGAAAGTAATGAGGATATTGAGCCAGGATTTGAATCTATCCTACCATTGTCCTTCTCCAGTGGAATATCCTGCAATCACAAAAGAATTGGATAGTACACTAACAAATCACAAGACTGTAGTGGACACAGAGAAATCCATGCTCAACTTTACTTGAGAAAAGAAAAAGAAAAGAAGACAATGGAACGAAAATGTCCCTATAACTATGAGCATTAGTAACATACTAACATCATCAACATTATTGTGACGCCCTTGATGATATGTCTGCCATGCAGAGTAAGGGAGAATTATAAAGGCTACATGGCCCATCTCAATGCATTATACGGGGGTCACACTTTCCTTTCTTAAGCAGAGCAAAACAAAGCCTATTTTCAAATTTTAGATACTTGGGGAAGAAGAGGGGAGTACTTATTTTTTCAGTGTCACTTAGGACATATTATGTGGTGTGCACATGCACACATCTATAAACACACATCACGCCTTTAGTTCCTGAAAATCTTAGATATAGGTTCAAAAAAAGGGGGAGAAGGAACTTGAAGCACCATAAGTACTCATGATGAACTCTATAGTTGAATGCACAGTGATGTTTTCTTAGTACTTAAGAAAAATTTTAAGAAAATCTAACTATTCAATCGACAATATACTTAGTTGCGGTTGTAATTGACTAGTGAGTCACAGGCTATACCCACAGGCCGCCACAACTCTCAACAACATGTTCATCTTCTAACTGTTTTTTTGGAGAAGTTCATCTCATGCACTAAAATCCAAGAGACCGCAACTTTTTTTTTGTGGTTCATGAGCTCTAAACTCTAAATGTTCATTGATATGCATTCCCTTACGTGATCATAAAGAGAATCTTACATGAGTCTGAAGAAAAGTAGCTTGAATATGTTCATTGATTGGGGTTATGGAACCTGGACCATCATCCACTTCTTTTGAATAACTTTGAGTTGTCTCACCAAGAGTAGCATCAGAAATGCCACCATTTCCTTTCTCAACATTCAGAAGATCTACAGAAATTGCCTCAGCGGATATCTCCAAAAAATCATTTTTATGGACAGAACTTGCATCTCTGCTGTCTGTTTGATCAAAATTATCACATCCACTTAAATCATGACTACGCTTTGGATTAGATGCACGCATGGAGTTTGAAAATTCAATATCACCACTAAGAGACACAGCTTCCACATTTTCGTTGCCTTCAGCCAGTAAAACATCAAGTTCAGGAGGCAGCTGTCCATAATCATACTTGTGGTCGTGCGTCCCAACAAGACTCATATCATCAGAATTGCCACTGTCATTAACTTTAGTAACAGGCAAAGGAGAACGAGAGATACGATTTCCGTGTCCGGTCAGTACCATCAAATCACCAAGACTAGCTTCATTGAAGGTTGTCCCAGGAGTTCTCTCGCCAAAAGGTACTCGAACTCCTGTTGGCGTTTTAAATTCTCCTCCAGAATCTGATCTTGCTAGACTGCGAAAGTTCATAGAAAAAGCAGTTGAATCCATTGTAACTTCGTGATTTTCATCTGATATAGCAGAATCTGATAACCGTCCAGGTCTAATGAATCCAGCCGATACAGGCCCGAAAAAGTTATCCTCTGCAAAGATTGAGGAACTCAAAAATGAAATTAGTATAATGTAGGAATTTAAAACCATAGTCAAGTAAGACGGATAAGCGGATAATGACTAAACAGCTAGCAATTTACACACACTAGCAGGCCAAACTTCAATATGCACAAGCAATAGCCATCAAGAGTCGGCAAAATTTATTTTCTAGCTCTAAAGTCTATTTTCATTTAGTCTACACTTGACACCATGATTATTAGTATCGCAGGCTCGCAGCTAGGGACACATATATCACTCAGACATGCTCATCAAACGATATACGACAGAGCAAGACACATCAACTACCCAAATACAGTTTTAAGCCAAAAGGACCAGATAACTATCTTCTTAATTATTAGTGCCAGTAGTGTATCTTCTTAAATATCAACGCCAGTCGTACATCTCCAGTAAGTCTCTGAACAAACAACGACCAATGTCAATCCATTACAGTCACTCTGCTAGTTTAAACTCGAGAGAAAGAACTTGTGCACCGATGTTAGCTCAAGCCCCTCTCATTACTTTTAATGTACAATAAAGCACATTTGCTATTTCTTTTTAGGTAATATCAAACACAGATAATTAGATAAACTGTTCTAGTGACGGGAAAAAGGGCTCATCAAGCTGATTTTACGATTGATTACGGTTTTCCAACTTACAATAAAGGTTTATTTAGTTTGGGATAGCTACTTCATCAACATTCGCAAACACATCAAAAGTAATACTCCCTTTGGCTCCACCATTTGTTTACATTTTATATTCTTTTTGAGAAGCATTTTAATCAAACGTAAACAAATGATTGCGACAAAGGGAGTAACTTTCTTCACAATACGAAAAATCAACATTCTAATTGAACCAAACCACTGAATTAACCTTCAAAAATGAAATTCAAAAGAAAGGATTAGTGGATTACCATCATTAGAAGTAGCAGAACCAAAACAACTACCAGAAGAAGGCGATTCCAAAGGCCGAAGAAACGCGCTCTTGATCACAGTTTCAACATCATCGTCACCATCCCAATCATCATCATCACTACTACTACTACTTTGAAGCAATTCCTTTATCTCATCACTTTCAGTCCTACTGAGCTTCACATTGCCAGAACTTAGCTCATCCTTCGAAGCATTATCCGGTGTCGATTCCGATTCATCGTCTCGATTGAAGAAATGAACGGCTGTTGTCTCCGCGAAGCTTACTCTTCTTGCTCGTTTTTTGTGTATCGTTTCTTCTTCCATTTCGTCGTTATCGTCTGGAAATTTTTCCGACATTGTTGGTGTGTTGAGTGATTAGGGAAGAAATGGAGTGAAATTTGGGGATTAAATTGGGGATTTATTCAATTTTGAAGGATTAGGGTTTATGATTTGGGGGAGTGATAGTGGAGTAAGGATATGGTAGAAGGTTTTGTGCGGGAAAGTTGTGTAATTGAAACTTTGAAAGAGAGGTCGGGACATACGGTGTCTTCTCCGAGAATCTTCCTTTTAAAAATAAAACGGAACGAGTTCTAGGAAATGACGGTCCTTTATTTTTTCAAATCGATTATCTTTCGAGAAAAAACAATTTGAAAAGAAAAATTGTGCATTTTGATTCTGTTGCTAGGAGTTATATGTTAAAAGTTTTTTTTTTACCGAACAAATTTTGAGCTACCATGTCTCTTGATCACGAGTTACAAATCGACAATTTCTTTTTCAAAATTGTAGTTATCATAGAGATGACTGATTTTGAAAAAAGAAAGAAATTTCATTTCTTGAACTCGTAAACACAAAAAATGAGTATTTCGTGCAAAATATCAAACCTACGGTCAATATTCGTCAATTTGATGACGAGCCATCCCGTGATTTTTTACTAGGTCCAATAACTTTCAATGCCTTTTTCACGATGATCGATTAATGTGTCACATTCGTATATTTATGTCACTAGTTCAAAAAGTCAAGGACAAAACACTATTTAAACATCAAGTCAATGAGAACAACATCGATGAGCACAAAATGAATGAGTTTTTGGATAACAAATACGGAGTACAATGGAAAAAAAAAAATGCAATCATTCCGATTTTTTTATTATTATTTTATATTGACAGTATGGACAGAAAGAACTGAACTTTTGCAATATTTATACAATCAAACAACTCTGCCATGAACATTGAATTTGGAAACTTGGTCCTGAAAGCCTACTTTTGAAAAGGCAATGGACGTAAGGAACTGTATGTTTTTGTTACATACAAGTATACAACAAACGAGGATACAATCGGACCAAGTTTTAGCGTCCAGATATTCAGGTACTAACAGGTCTGGTCTTTCAGTGGCAAATACAGCATTGTTCCGGATTGCTATGCTAGTGATGACTTTGTTGCCCACTCTTTGCATTGTCTTCGTTCCAGCAAGGATGCACAGTAGGTAACTGATACTCATCAGGCTTAAGGGCTAAGGCAAAATCCGGTAAAGTTGGCGCAGTCTCCATGATTCTGCAAGTCACAGCCATGTTATGACTAAACAGTGACGGATGACCTGTTACTTTTATTCTATGGGATACTGTTGAAATGTCCAAGTCCCATTATACAAAAAATTATAAATTTAGGTTTTCCAACCACTAAAGTACATCCACAAAATTTTGTTAATGGTGTCCTAGTACCTCGTATTATTAGGCATAGATCAGCCAACGACTATATAAGATGTTTAACTAGTGCTTCCCGTTGGCTACACTAGAGCTAACTGATGCAAAACATTTCAAATGCTAAATCACGGAACACAGTGCAAATGGATATCAGTAGAACTGGATCTCTCATAAATGATAAGAGTAGAAATTGTAAAGAACTTGAAAAGAAAAAAAATGTGACTTCAAAATTTGAACTGTAACCTCGATCTGTCTTTCTTTAACTTGGCCCTGGTTTTGTTTCAGGGAAAAACATCATCAAAACTCAAAAGAGAAGCATTTATCTACGGAAAATATATTGAAGTGTAAAGTTCCAAGCCAAAAAGAGGGCAAAGAGTCAAAAATTGTAGATGATGTTTTCTCAAAATCAAATAACCTCTTATATACAATTCACCACTTCAAAGGAGCCAGTGAGACAATGATACCATGACTTTATGCTACTATGATTGTATCTGCAGCTTTCAAACGAAAATTATAGTGCATAATTTTATACTGAATTTATCACTTACTTTTCATATGTATACAAATCCCGATTGATCCGCACCTTGCTGGAAGTATCTTTAGGGATTTTGTCAGAAAGATATTTCATGGTTCCCCACAACGGTGGATTTCTGCATAAGAAACAGCAGATTAAAACAATCGCTGGAAGCTACGAAAAGTGCAAAATTTGACGTGCAGATGACATTGTCAATGGGCCAACATCACCCCACGAGAACCTAAGAAGCACAGTGTCAGAGAAGGAACTTCACAAGACCAATGAAGGTATCATCTCGAAGACTCGAACTCTAGGCAATGGAAAGAGTAAATAGCAAAACACCTCTCTTCCAACACCCACTTTCTCTTAACTCACTTGCTTAACACACAACTCATGACCAAGCAATCCCTAAGAGTAAAAAAGCTGAGAAATTGACTTGGTCAATGAATTCACTTGAAATTAAACGGTTGGTTACACAGCTACACTCACTGTCAGTGTCTATATGTCCACTTCCCTAACATGAGGAACAGAAGGAAGGGCAAAATCCTACCAGAAAAAAATCCAGAAGATATAAAGCACAAAAAAGAAGTATACCCTTAAGTCTTAACCTCACTCCTATCATGAAGAAAAAAACAATACCAAGGGTTCATCCTGGCCAATCCCGCAAAATGATGGAATACTATCAAAAAGATTTGTTGCCATAATATTGAAGTTCCAGCCGATTAGATAGAAACAGAATACATTCTAGTCTGAAAATCTTACTAAAACCATGTCCATTGACAACACAATTACTGTGTCCTTACAACGTATCTGACAGCTTATTTCACGGACAAACATGACCATGACCAGGTCACATCTCCATGCTTTGCAGGAGGAACACACTGATTAATCATTACCATGGTGACATCTGTGTTCACGAAAAAGAGCCAAGCTCAGTTTGTAACAGTATGGCAATCTGTCGCAAATACTGAAGACTAACGAGTGATTAAAGGAAGACTTAAAGGGCATCAGCACATTTAATTGCGATTCCAAACACAGAAAACTCTTCACAGCAAAACTCTTTTTGTTGTAGTAATTTCATAATTTCAAAAAGCAACTTTAGAACAAAACTTGATTATTCGAACGTGATTATTTGATATCGCTTCACAGCCAGTTCAATTTAAACGTGTAAGGTTCCTCCAAAAACTGCATGTTTTTTTCATTGGGCAGAAGGAAAAATGCAAACATGTTTAAAAGTTAGGACGAGAAGCCAATGTTCCTTGTAATGTGAGGGTGAAAAAGACGTTGATCAACTTTCGCTCTCTTACCCTTGAGTCTTGGCTCTGTGACACTTACCCTCGTCTCTTTTCTACTGAGTTGAGTTCACAGCAATAGGGGTAATTAATTTTTCAGCTTGGACGAGAAGGAAGAAAAGTTTGAAACAAGGTTCCTTTGCTAGGTGTGTACTTGATGATAAATGAGATCTCGGATCACTTGGTTTCAAAGACATCATCATTATATTTCCTCTAAGTGTGACGAGTCCAAATCCAGCAGTTTTGGTTGTATAATAAGTCAAGTGCTCCACTCTCACTCCAACTTCATTTTTCTTCTCTAAAAAGATAAGATGCCTTTTGAATGGATTGAGAGCATAATCATCCAACTCTCTGTTGTATATAGGTGTCATCCCTTTGGTATCCTTTAAACAATGTCCTCTATTAATTAAAAATAAATAAAGAGTAGGATGCATCTAATTTATGAACCTAGAGCACCACAATCACCTATGTCAATGTCAATAAAGATCTCTCCATGTGAGATTGAACTTCATTTGTCAAACTTCAGAATTCAAATATAATAATAGCATACATAGCATGTGTAAAAGGATTAACCCCATCTAACAAGAAAAACAAGGATTTGCTAACCTAGACAAAAAAGGGCTCTTTAAAACATGTTAAGTTGTGTAAAAAATCAAGGAACTGTATTATTTAAATTATCATTACCTAGGGCCTTGTTTGGATAGCAGAGTCGGAGGGAAAGGAAGGATAGGGGGATATAGGGAAAGGAAAGGGAAGGAAGAGAAGGGGAGAGGGAATGGAGTAATGGTTGCTTGGATACAAATTTCTCTCCAAATCGTTTCTATGGTCGGAGGATTTTGATTTGCCTTGGAGGAGGGAAAATGGATCCCCCAAATTCCTCCCTCCCCATTTCCCTTCATCCTCATCAGCTAACCGAACAAGGAATTATATTTCCCTTGGTCTCTCTCCCTTCCTTTCCCCCCAAATTCCTCCATCCAAACAAGCCCTAAATCAACAGTAGTCTAGTAGTCTACTTAACAATTGCACTTAAAAAACCCTCTGTCCTCCTATATGTGCAGGCTTCCAAAATACAGAAATATATGCAGCTTTAATATGTTCCAGATACACTCATCCCATTAGACCTTGATAAAATATTACCACTATGATCTGCTTCTTCATACCATAAAAGAAGCGGGTTCAATGAGCCACCTTTCTTTATTTCCAATACAAAACAGGAGGAATACTGACTGGCTCAATTTAAAATGGAAATAGGCAACAATTTGGTTAATGCATCATCCCATCCACTACACCGTACCTATTCTACAAGACACCCTCATTTTACTATGATGCTCCTCTTTGACTTTTAGGAGTCAAAGTTTACAAAGTTTGATCGTAAATATGTTGAAAAACAAAAAACTTTAAATATGATGCACAAAATATTTACATTTATAGCAAGGAAAGATTTTACAAATTTATGTTTTCACTTTTCACCTAAAAATTATATATAAATGCAAAAGAATATGGTCAAACTGTCTTACAGACGTCAAAAGTCTTACACTGAAAAGGAGGAAGGCAAATAGGAGGCATCTTACTCTCTGTTTGACTAGAAACAGTTGGATTAAATAATCATTCCACCTCCATGAGTAACCAAAGTATCTCCCCGGTTGTAAGCAATTAGTAGGAAAAAAAGGTATGGAATTAGGGGCGTACAAAGTATCATTAAGACCTCCTTCTCTACCACCACAACAAATCTGATCTCTCTCACAGCCATCCACAGCATGCAACATCATTACTAGTCATTATCACACTGGGTTTTCCCATTTATTGCCCCTTATTCTTCTGCTATCCAAATACCATTCTTACTTCTCTTTCCCCTCTTCTCTTCCCTCCCCTAACCCCCATTTATTTCTCTCTCCTTCCTGTCCAGCCATTATCCATATCCATTATCTGGTTAGCAACTTTAAAACATGCTTATCGCTTAAAGTTTTAGCAATCTATACGTGATGACTTCAGCTCCATTTCCAGGGTACGCATTTTAAAATCAATTTTCATCCAATATGGATAAATTCTTACTTACTTCAACAGCCCTTATGCAGTGCCTACTACACTTGAACAATGCCCAAGGCATCTACTTGCACCGAACTATTTCGCTTGTTGAGAACTTAAGACACGTAAAAAGCTGCGTTCTCTTGGGTTTATTTCACATTGACAGCATGTATTAAAAAAGTGTCGGCACAAAAAGATTGGGGTTCAGCAAGGGGAATAAACATAAGAATACACTTTAAAGAGTATACCTTGACTGAGGAGGAGCCATGTTAAATGCTTCACCTGTCTTTTTACACTCCTTAAGATACTCATCAGCTGCTTGTAAAGAGGCAATCGCCATCCCATGAGATTTCTCGGTGTTGCCCTCATCCAAAATGAGGCCATGATAATAGTAAGCAGCAGCCTGAAGAATACTATTGGTAAGTAATATTTTTTTTTTGTCAGAGAAGCCACATCCCACAGAGCAGAAGAATACAAGGGAAAGTAGGATTTGAATTTTGAACATGCGGTGTAATGCTCATAGTACCTCCTTACACTACTACTCTTACCCAATGGACTAAGACATCTTCGGGCAAGAAGGTCACATGGTAGGACAGTGTGGAAGAAACTTCTAAAGCTCCAAGCTGAAAATTCAGCTAAAAGCTTAAAGCTCTTGTCCTCTTATAAGCCAGTCTTCGATACAAATGAAATCGCCACGTATTCACATAGCCCTACCCAACCCCCCATCCCCCTCCCCCACCCTCAAAACCAAAAAAAAACAAGAACAAGAAAAGTCGGTACAGCAAACTGGTTCCGGCCTTCCTCCCCTTTTTGCTAGTCCTCACCTTAACCCTCTCGAAAAGACTACACCATCACGTCCAGCAACTAACTCCTTGATTAGTGGTGGTGTGGAGGCCTAGTACTCTAGTAGAGGTAATTGTGGTGATTGATCAAAGATGATGGTTGACTGGTGCCCCGGTGGTAATGGACTGATAACTTTATGAGCTAAGATGAAATTATGTATTAATTGTGGTCCGCTTACTACTATTTCTATTATTTTAATAATGAGTTTCTCAACAACGTGCTAAAATAAAGGGGAAAAACACTTCGGAGCAGACTGCAGAGGGAGTATTTGTTACAAATTACGGGTACATCATAGTAACTATAGAAACATGCAGGACACGCTAGAGCAAGTAGAAAAATAATAGTAGAAGCGATAACAACAGTAACGAAATCAACACTGCCTCGGATTCACGTGTATGTATCGATATCCCTATATCGGATAATCTGTAATAAAAAAATTCACATAGAACAGATACAAGAGGGAAAACGAGAAAGAAATCATAATATACCTTTGCTTCCATATATTTCCACTTAATGAAAAGCTGGTGCTTTTCACCCCAACCATTAGTTAGTGGTAGATTCATTATATTATCTTGTGCCTGCAGAAAGTTGGTATCAGCACCAGCATAAGACAGCAAAAATATTCAAAGCTATTTAGGATTACCCATGAGTAAAGAGAACATAAAAACACAGAAACAGTTTGATGAATGACAATTCCAAGGACTATTTAACTAACAAGGACCAGTATCAGGTACATGTGTCATGTGTGATGTGTGGTGTGGATATCAGAACCTGGTATGAATATGGGTCAGTGTGAGAGGCTATATAATGTGACTAACTTGTATAGACAAGAAAAACATGATAGAGTAAAGGAGAAATTTATTTGGTTGGACCTGAATTACCGTTTGTTTTCAGAGATTAGAACATACTTTTCCTGTTTGGAGAAGGGTTGTTTCTAGCTCCTTTCGGTGGGCCAAAGTATCATATGCTTGTAAAGGTATCCTATTTACGTTTTTAAAAAAAAAAAAAAAAAAAATGGGCATTTTTTTTTGTGGAATGAAACCTAAGCTAGACCAACCGCTTTCTAACGATTTTTGAAGGCTACCGCAACAAAGTCTACTTTTAGGAATGAACTTCCAAAACATTATATTAGAGAAAGTACATAAATACAGTATAACTAAATGAAAGCAACTAATAGAAGTTTTAAACTTCACTGGAGGGACAGCAAAAGTAGTTCTAATCCCAAATACACCAAAATATTAGAAGGAAAACAACAAAGTGTATATCAATATGTAGTAATCTACCTGTTGCCAGTATTTCACCATTTCACATGCAAGTCTTCTCTTTACAGCAAGCGTTGCTTTGGAACTGTCAATCGCCAAGCCAAGTTGGATATCTACACCCTACACTACCAACATAATGGGGATTATGAAGGTATATAAGAATGCTTATTCTGTATGACAACGAGGCCAAAGCCTTGGGCCTCACAATTAATTTGTCTGTCTAACATAAACCACCATAAGGAACCACCAGGTCCACCACAAGGAAGCATTGTTACTAGAAAGAATAACAGGACCAAGAGTATAACAAACACGAGTAACAATTATCTCATTAGAGAAGTATGTTCCAACTTCCACAAAAGCAGAAGCATTACTTCACATAAGAGAGGAGGAATAGAGAGACTTTACTACCTGTCCAAGTGCCTGCAGCGAGAGAGCCCGTATAGCTCCTTCGGACAGATCTACTGGCAAACTTCTTCTACAAACAGCAAGTGATATATAACATGAGCAACATGACAATATACACTACCCATGACATACATAAGAACACGGTCAATCTTAAATTTAAAAACCTTACCTTATCTCTACTGAAAGATGTGGAAACACGTGACGGATTGCACAATCAAGGTATCCTGCTGCCTTCAAGAAAATGTCGACAGAAGCTCGCCTGCTCTCTGTGTTCATTGAACCAGTAGGTAAAAATTTAACTTTAAGAACCAGTTTTAAAACAGCATACATTTGATGTATTTCGTAATTCTTATTACTAATTCCCCGTGCTAGTGTTCAATGGTAAACTTGGTATAAAACCAGTTAGACATAATGTTGTAAAGAGAAGGGATATTGCCTACCATCAGTAACCTTTGGTTGATAACCATCAGTAGATATTCTGGGAAGAAGTAAAAGGTTGGCTTGTGATAGCGATAACATTGCCATCAGATGCAGGACAGACAATACCTCATACCAAGCATTAGTCATTACTGTTTCCTGAAAAAGGGATAGCGAAATCAAAATCAAACGCTAGCCTAAGTCTGACACGATAATCATGTCAACTGGAAAAGTAGTCAATCAACACGCAGAACTGATGGTACAAACTGTAGGGTCGATTATTCATGTTTCATGATATGTCACTGCTAGAAGTAAAAGATAGGGTATCCTCAATTGTACTCCTTTCCTACGCCTTCGCTATGCCGCTTATATAATCCTTGATTTATTTTGCTTAACACACTCCATGACTCTAATTAGAAACTAACATCAAGTATTCAAATAGCATTGTTTCCTCCTAAACTGCAGTGTTCCATCAAGTTCTCTTAAGCTTTAACAGCTCACATTATGAAAAAAACGAAACACAACAATTGCAAAAAAAATCCGACTTTCGAGCCTAACCTCTGCAGCATCTTCTTGATTGACCCAACAAAATTGTACTTTATGTTGCAACGGACTTCCTAAAATAAAAGTAACCTCAATCAACAAAAAAAATCAAAATTTTGGTTCGATAACAATACAACCAAAATCCTAACAAATCATACCATCTTTAACTAATCCGAGGAGAACGGGCAAGTAATCTTCGAGAACCTGTTGAAGATCCGTCAATGTAGAACCCCCTACACATAACAACAGCTAATCACAACACTAATACATTATTCCCTCCGTCACCAGAGGTATTTTAATCAAAGTTAAACAAATAATTGAGACGGACTGAATAACTAACTGACTAACTAACCACATTTTTCTTCTATACAAGCTATTTTAATCAAACGTAAACAAACGATCCCTATTGAGTAACTAACTACACTTTTCTTCTTTACGAGTTATTTTAGTAAAAGGTAAACAACTGATTGAGACAAACTCGTAACTAACTACAATTTTTTTTTTCACGAGGTAATTTAATTCAAAGGTAAACAAATGATTGAGACGACCTGAGTAACTAACTACATTTTTCTTCCTTACAAGCTATTTTAATCAAAGGTAAACAAACGATCTCGACTAACTAGCTACATTTTTCTTATTTACGAGCTATTCTAATCAAAGGCAAACAAATGATTGAAACGGACCGTGTTGCGTAATTGATTTACGCCGAGACCGAGTAACATGAAGAGCCTCATGACCAACCATAACAACAATTTGAGTCCGAAGCGCAGACAATCGTTCTACAGCACACTTAGGCACTTGTTCACCAATACATTGAGAAAAATCAACCGCTTTCGGAACCCGAAGCCCCGGTACAAATACCGAAACTTCACCTATATTACTTGGCCGCCGTCTATTTCCGACTCCGGTTTCTTTTTGCGTAGACACAAAACACCCCATTTTCCAACAATTATTGTTACGGGCACGCGTTAGAAAAACCGTAATTATAAATAACGCATTTTATGAGTGAATTTAAGTGGGTTTTTTGTTAGGGTTAGGGAAATTGGGGGTTGATTGAATTAAAGGGGGGTTGAGATTGGGATAGTTTTCCGTGAGCTGGTGAGGAGGGTGGGCCGGTAGCCGACTTAGTAAAGGTGTCATGACTCATGAGTCATTACAGTTGAAGTGTTGGACTTATATAAGGGTATTTTCGTCTTTTTATAATGTGGTTGATTGAGGTGACGTGGCGTAATCTAGTACTATATGCATTTAAGAAGAGTTGGCCTACTCACAAGATATTATGGAGTTTATGATGGTTTGGAATTGGGGATGACAAGGTACATGTAGATGTTGAATGATTTGAAATTGTCTTTGAGGAGGTTTTTGATCCGAAAACGTTCATTCACTTCATACTCGAAATTTAGTTTAAGAAGATTGAGAAGTTGTTCATTACTAAAGTGAAAGACTGTTCATTCAAATTTAGCAGACATATGACCATGTTTGGTAAACAGCGGATTATTTTCAGCATAACCAGATTGCAAAAGCAGATTATAAATGTCAGATTTTATCAGAAGATTTGACTAGCATATTATAATTAGCAGAATTTATTTGAGTGTTTGGTAATTGGCAGATTACGATTAGTAGATTGTTAGTTTTCTTTGTAAAATGGAGAAAAATTTCTTATTTTACAATATGGTAACCAATATGCTAGGGTAAGCAGCATATTGTAAAACAGCATATTGACCCCAAATATGTTGTTTCAATATGCTATTTACCAAACACTAAAA
>JAYMSF010000076.1:0-22594 GCA_036897335.1 Silene vulgaris | reverse complement strand
ATAAAATAAGAGTAAAAGTTACTAAAAAAGGAAATGTAGTGATTACTTGAATAATCCGTTTTGGGAATGTGTAGTGATTATAGTGAATTGAAGGGAGTACAATACAAAATTCATCTAAACTTATACAATACACAATTCATTCATTGATTATCAATTTACACTAAAAAAAAAACTATTAACCCCTTCTCCGGTACCGTCTGCCCAATCCCTATTCGCCCGTGATCATTCTCGTGTTGTCGAATCGTCAACCGCACCACCCTCCCGCACATCTACCTAACTCCCCTCCTCAATTCCCGCGCGTCCAACAAGTGGTATACGGTCTCGAGTCGTCGGCGACGGTTTATGGGCCCAACTATCGTCGTCACCGCCTTGTCATCAAACCCACCCTCGTCTCAAGCGCGTTAACCCAACTCCCCTCCCCAGTACCTGCCCATCGAACCTGTAATACTCCACTGAACCGAAGACGTTATTCGGGCGAGGTCTCCCTTGAAGAAGTCCATCGATAGGCTTAAAAATTGACTAGTACATAAAGAATTGAAAAGTACATTTCCCTATTCTAAATTATTATTGGGTCATGTGTTTGAAATGGGTGGGATAAAGTAAAAAAAAAAATTTGAAAATTCGTACGAAATTAAATAAAAATTTGTGTAGAAAATAGCACGTCCCTTAATTATTTAACTAACGTTCAATGGCAAGTCCTAACGTAATTAAATTTTTGGTCAAACTCAGACACAGACTCGGACTTGGATTCGGACACGGACTCGGACTCGGACTCGGACTCGGGGGAGGTACTCGTATTAATCTCAAAGACTAATTGTACAAGTGTACAAAAGTTGTTTTAATACATGGCGCGCCTAATTGCCCTGTTTAAACTTTAACCACGACACCTGGTTTCGGTTAGAATCTCCCACGTCCCCCTTTCCCTTTCCCTTTCCCTCTCCCATAAACCCTAACTAAAATCCCCAAAATTCACTTCAATTTTCCCCAATCAAAACCCTAAAAATGTCATCTTTTAATCTCAACGACGATGACAACGACAATGATGACGACACTCAAGACCCACAAGTCCTCTCCCTCTCCTCCACCGGCGATACTTACATGGTTGGCTTCATAATCGCTAACATCGTCGGAATTCAATACTATTCCGGCCGAATTAGCGGCCGAGAAATGGTTGGTTTAGTTCGCGAACCCTTAAATATTTACGACGAGAATGCAATCAAGGTGCTCAACACGCGTGGCTACCAGGTGGGCCACATTGAGCGTAATGTCGCCAAGGTTATAGCGCCATTGTTGGACTGTCAGATGATTGTTGCTGAAGGGATTGTTCCCAAACCCCAGTTTAAGAATGCTAACAGGTATAAAATCCCATGTCAAATTCATATATTTTCGCCAATTTCTGCTATTGATCAGGTTAAATCCGTCATTTTGAGAGGTGGGTTGGAGTTGATGAGTCAGGAGAGTGCCGCTTTCGCGCTTTCCGAAGCTGAGGTGGTGAAGGAGAGGAAGAATAGTAAGGATGTGAAAAGTGTGGATGAGATTTTTAAATTGGTGGATGAGAATGTAGGGAGGAAGGAGGGTTTGTCCGCGGCTAAATTAGTGCCGCCTAAGGAGGTGGTTGTTCCGGAGTTGTTTGAGCACCAGAAGGAAGGGTTGGGATGGTTGGTTGAGAGGGAGAATTCCGAGGATTTGCCGCCTTTTTGGGAGGAAAAAGATGGGAATTTTGTTAATGTGTTGACTAATTATCAGACTACTGTTAAGCCTGACCCTTTGAAAGGTGGGATTTTTGCTGATGATATGGGGTTGGGTAAGACTTTGACCTTGCTTTCGCTTATTGCTTATGATAAATATAAGATCAATGCTCGGAATGTTGATGAAATTGCCGCTGAGGATTATGATGAGAAGGAGAAAGTTGAGGCTTCGAGTAGTAAGCAGTCTAAAAAGAGAGGAAGAAAGCCAAAAAGTGTTGCTAGTAGTATTCCTACTAGTGCGGCTAGGAAGAAACAGAAGGTTGTTAATACTGTTGATGATGATAATGTAGGTAGTGAGTCGAAAACGACATTGGTTGTGTGCACGCCATCTGTGTTTTCGGTGTGGATTAGTCAGCTATGTGAGCATACTAAGCAAAGGTCGTTGGATATGTATATGTATTATGGTCAAGAGAGGACTAATGATGTGGAAGAACTTAAAAAGTATGATATTGTGCTTACGTCATATAACACCTTATCAGTAGAGGGTGATCAAGTAGGTTCACCTGTTAAGAAGATGAACTGGAGGCGTATCATATTAGACGAAGGTCACTTGATTAAGAATGCTGATGCCAAGCAAAGTAGGGCCGTCACTGCATTGATTGGCAAGAGAAGATGGGTCGTGTCAGGGACACCTGTACAGAACAGTTCCTATGATCTATTCTCTCTTATGGCATTTCTAAAGTTTGATCCTTTTTCTAATAAAAGTTATTGGAATCGGCTCGTGCAACGTCCATTAGCTCAGGGTGATCCGAAGGGGCTTGAACGTCTTCAGGTACTACATTTATGATTTCTCTCTTTTCAAGTAACTTATATTATGATAAAATTCTTGAGATGTTTCTATTTGTTTATTGTCTCTCCCTTTAACGTCACACAATCCTGAATCCCCTATGTTGGTTGACTCAGTTATCTTGGAACTAACATTACTTGTTCTTTTCTAGACAATGCCGTTTTATTCTGCTGCAGCCCATTTATTTTATGACAAAAACTTATATGAGATGGTCATATATATGAGATCAACCCATTAATCCTATGGGTAAATGAGGAATATCTATTGCATGAGAAACTGAGCTGATCTCACATGTTAGACTTAGACCATCTAATTCAATCCTCATTCCTGTTCTATAATGTTCTTTAGGTTAATTTGTTTCTAGCTCCCTCTGCATCCTATAGTACTAAGAAATGTAATCTGTAAGACGAAACTACAAAAGCATAGTGACTAAAATCATAAATGCATTTGTGTTTTGTGTAGATTCTGTTGGAATTATGATGTTTCACTATCTTAACACTGCCTTTATCCTGGTATTTTGTTGCAGGTCTTAATGGCTACTGTGACATTGAGAAGAACAAAGGAACAAAGCTTAATAGGGCTGCCATCTAAGTCTATACAGACTTGTTATGTGGAACTTATGCAAGAAGAACGCGAACTATATGATCGTATGGAAGAGGAAGCCAAACAAGTTGTTAAGAACTATATCAATATCGGAAATGTTACACGCAACTATACGACTGTCCTGAGTATTATATTGAGGCTTCGCCAAATCGCTACTGATGTTGCACTGTGCCCACATGATATAAAATCACTGCTCCCTGCTGATAATGTTCAAGGTAGGTTTTCTTTGATCGTTCTGTTTCCTATACAGCTTGAGATAGTGACCTGAATGTTTCAGTTATTATACAGTTATACTTCATTTGATAGTCATTTTTTATCAAGATTAAAAGGTCAAATTAAAGGGCATAAGCATCTTACTTTTTCAGGCCTTTTAGTGCTGGAAACTTCTTGGCTTACCACCATTGGTAGAACAGTTTTGAATATATGTTCCCCATTTCCTTATTGGATTGAGTTAGCGTTTTCCGTATTTCCTTATTTGAAAACATAACTATGTATTGAAGGACAAGAACACCCCCACCATCTCACCTCCCCCCTCCCCTTCACTTTATTCTCTCTCCACAACACACCTCACCTCAGTCTTAACCCACCCCACCACCCCGACACTGCCTCCTCTTCACCTACAACCAATCTAACCTTCTTTAACTCACACCACCGCCCAAAGACCCGCTCCTACCCTCAAAAATCCACCCCCCATCGCTGGAACCCCAAGCTATAGGTTTTTGGGGATAAGGGAGGGGGATTCAGGGGTGGGATAAGGGTTTTCAAGGGTTGGGATGGGTGTTGAGCAGTTGTGGTAGGTGTTTTGAAGAGTGGGATTAATTGTCAAGGAAGTGGAGGCGGGTTTCGATGGCGTTTCTTAGTGATGTCTGTGGTGGGTAAGGGCATTTGGTAGATTTGGCTGGTTGTGGTTCATGGTGGATTCTGGTGGTGGTTGGGAATGGTTTCTGGTGTTGGGCTGGGGCTTTGTTGATGGGTGGGTGTTGGGTGAGAGAAGAAAATGGTGGGTAATGTGAGGGTAAAAAGATAAACTGTGTTATCTTTCTGAATATTTGTGTCCATATTTAAAAACAAAGGGGAATATAACTTAGGATAGGAGGGAATATCAGATACATATTCTCTGCGTATTTAACAGAGGAAAGGTTTATCGTTATGTCCACTCTCCTATTACCCACCTATCCACCATAGAGAAGAGTATATGAGGCGTTTGCTAAGTGATGCTGTAGTACTTCAACCTGGTAGTATTGCATTATTTCTCTTTTCTATTTCATGCCTGCATCTTTGGATACAAATTGTCGTGAACAAAAATTGTATACTTTTATTAGATTTCGCTTTCCTAGTGCGATCTTTTTCTATTGTTCCTTTGGATGTGAATTATCTTGGAAAAGCAAAGATACTTTGGTATCATGAAGAAATTTTCTAGCATTTGATCTTACATAATCTTACAAGTCGTCATTCCTTTCGAAATATGTATTTTGGGTTATAATACCTTTTTGTGTTATTCCTTTGCAGATGTGTCTAATAATCCTGAACTACTGGAAAAGATGATGATGTTGCTGCAAGATTCAGAAGACTTTGATTGTCCAATATGCATTTCTCCACCAACAGATGCAGTCATCACTTGTTGTGCTCATATATTCTGCCGTTCCTGCATCATTAAAACCCTAAAACGCGCAAAACCCAGTTGTCCCATGTGTCGCCATCCCTTATCCGAGTCCGACCTCTACACAGCACCACCCTCAGAACATTCCACCACTGGAACATCCTCTAAACTTTCTTCTAAAGTCTCTGTTCTTTTGAAACTTCTTGCCGAATCCAAGGAGAAAAGTGGGGTTGCTAAATCTGTTGTATTTTCACAATTTCGTAAGATGTTGTTATTACTTGAAGAGCCTCTGAAAGCTGCTGGTTTTCAAACATTGAGGTTGGATGGGACAATGAGTGCCAAAAAGAGAGCTCATGTTATAGAAACTTTCCAGACTTCAGATTCCAATTCACCTATTGTTTTGCTCGCCAGTCTGAAAGCTTCCGGTACAGGTATGGCAGTTAGCCTTTTATGAGTCGATCTACATGTGAGAACAATTAAAATACTCATGTGCTCCTTGTTTGGCTATCACAAATTGTCGTGTCAGACGTTTTCTCATGAACTTGTTGCAAGTTAACTTTACTCGTAAATTTAAATGACCTCTGTAATAATATTAATAATCCTATCAATGCCTATAGTCAAAGACCAAAACAAAGACTAATGATTCTTTAGTTTTGGATTATGATGAAATAAAGCAAAATAACTTACTAAATTGGATGTGCTTGTTTTTATTGTGAAGTACTCCGTAACAGTCATCTGATGCAATTCTCGACGCAATTTTCATCTTGAGTCGTTGGGAAACATCTTTGTATTGCTAACACATGAGTAAGGTTGCATACATCTGTCCGTCACTTATCTCTCATTTTGTGGGAGGCCTTGTGGCATTGCGGAAATATTCTTAATTTTATTTATTTATCAATGTTCCACAAGTCCCCATTATAGGGACCATTTTATTGTTAAGGTTAACCTTATTTATATCAATGGCCCATTTGATGTCATTAATGACCATTTTACGAGTTTTAGTAACCCTTTTGCTTTCAACCATGGAATCGTTTGACATGAACTTATTGCAGGTATAAATCTTACAGCTGCCTCTGTAGTATACCTACTGGAACCATGGTGGAATCCGGCAACTGAGGAACAGGCTATGGACCGTGTTCATAGAATCGGCCAGAAAAAGGACGTGAAAATTGTTAGGATTATTGCTAAAGACACCATTGAAGAGAGAGTACTTGAGTTGCAAGAGAAAAAGAGGGCGCTAGCTAGGGGCGCTCTTGGACGAAAAGGATCCAAAGAAAAGAGGGAAATAAATGCACAAGATCTGTGCAATCTCATCTCACTGTCATCTTGATTGATGTAGATGTTCGCAACGGATTTACTCGTTTAAGTACCAAGGAAATGTAAGTGAACGCTCTCCTGCAACGTCCTCTTTCTTTTTTTTATCTTTTGCACAGCGCTTTTGTTAAATGATCGAATGTGTGTTCGTGAGGGGCCTTTTTTGTGCAGTTCTCCTCTGTATATTGTTTTTTTCAGTCTAAATCGCAGTTGTAGACTGTATATCAGATAAGTTTCTAATTTCTAGGTACCTAAATGTTAATATCAGTTTAGGGTTTGTTAGAAGGAAAAGTGGCTTGAATTGAATTGTATATGCTGTTGAGACTTGAGATAGCATTTGTGGTGTTGCTTGATAATTTAGGACATGGTATTAATTATGTGTTGCGAATAGCTTGAAAGAGCCGACCAATAAACGTGTCTTAGATAGCCTGAACAAAATCAAACACAAATTAAGGTTAATGCCGTTATCGGCTATATTCGTGGGGGTAGCCACCCAGCAACTAAGAGATGAAGCTATGACCGCCATAGTCGAGATCATGTTGGTTACCGAGATTTAGTATGATGAGTGAGTGATGAGTTGGGAGACCCACAGGATTTAAAGGGAAGTGAGAATGTATTCCGTAGTTGGTAATGAAGGAAGGTGATCCCAGTGGACCTGTATCAGTGGCACGAGGTCTATGTGATTGATTGATTATGTCCACTGCTTTCTGAATCTTGTTATTTTGTGTACTGCCTGCCTACTTTTCAAACCTCGTGAAACTCTTAAAGTCTCCCTTTTAGTCTTGGAGTTGGTCTTGCCTGAGACGGACCATTTTGATCTTAAGCAATAAGATGGGATTTTGTAACTATTTTACAACCAAATGTGACCACTATTGAAAAACAAGTTATCATAAGCGGCAGCACTTGCTATGTAAACTTTGAAATGCAATCGCTATACTCTTAGTTTTGCGAAATGGAGGGGATGAGACCAAATCAAATCGGAAGTGATGAATGGATTTAGTTGCAGTAGTAGTGATGATGCAAATTGGTGATAGTGATAAACGATAATGTGGTGATAAAACAAAGCACGCAAATGCAAATGCAAATGCAAATGCATGCCAAGGGAGTCCAAGGTTGATACATGGACCATGACTTTTCTCCCGTGGAATTTAATAATAGAGTTATCACGCTCGACGTGGTCCATTTAGTCCCTACTCGTAGAGTCGTAGACGGTCCTAAAGTCCTTGATCCTCTCTATTACTTTTCTCCATTACCTCATTAATACACTCTTATTCTAATATAATTTCTCTCCCTATTCATGTAAACATGACTTTTTATAAAATAATTATAGTCACTAAATCGTTTCAAGATTTAATTTGCATCGTTTAAAAGTAACGGACATCTATTTCTTTTTAAGTAATGGAGAGAATCCGGGCTGTTATTTAGCCTCTAGTGAATTGAAACTATTTCCGTAGAAGATATTCTATATTATTCCTTAAGAATAGTCATTGAAACCAGCAGTAGGTGTCTTAGTCTAGTGATTAAGACGGATTTATTCTGGATAATAAGTCTCAGGTTCGATTTTTTCTCTGCTCTATTGTAATGTGACTAAGGCCCTGTTCTTTTGGACTTAAAGTCACTTAATTTAAATTCGCTTCAGACCCTATAAGTTCAGTTCAGAAAGTTCAGAAAGAGTTAGACACGAATGCCAAATATAAGCCATAAAGTTAACAACCTTGTCGGCAACACGAAAACAAAGTTTAATTGTCATTTTATCGAAAAAATGAAGGATTAATTTCACATCACTGTTAATACTAGAAATTCCCAATGAATTTGCGAAGTACTACGAATTGAGTTAATAACACATAAATTATCACCTTCCAAAATTAACTTTGAGATTCATAAAAATTTAGCTGCTAAAATGTCTTTCTTTGAAGCGTGAGCTTCCCAACAAGAATACTACTAGATCCGCACTTTTTTGCGCCTAACAAAACGACTTTACCATTATGATCTCTTATAGAATGTCCTAAAGCAACTTTATTGTCATCTATTTTCGATTCGTCAAAATTTAGCTTTAGAAAACCGTTTATAGGTTTCTCCCACCAGATTTCTTTCTTACTAGCCGTGTTTCTAGCTGACTCGTCTTTCTCGGGATTGTTGAGATCCTTATATAGTTACATTTATTCTCATTCCAGATCTTAATGCTATTACCGTATAGGAGAATAAGTTTGTTGATATTGAAATGTACATTATTAAAGATAATATCATTTCTATAAAACTATGCATTCAACCAAATAAAAATAATTTTAATGAAATCAACTTAAGTTAAAGTTAGGATTTTCAAAGTAGAAATAATATTCCTCAAATTAAGGTATCTGCACTCTTAGCATGAGTTTGAGTATCTCATAAACTTTACAGTAAAACTAACTAAAAAGTTAAAAAAAGTTAGCTCAAATATATAAACTGTAGATTTAAAAGCTGGTATGGTGATTAATAACATGTTTGACAAATTACTTGAACGATATCTGATACAGAGTATTTTGTAAAATGAACTAAAAGTAGTTGAAAAAGGATGTAATTTTTTCCGAGGTAGTTAAAAGAGTGATATTTTATTACTTTATTTTGTTCCGGTCAATTGTTTACCTATTTTATTTATGGGTATTCCAATCATTTGTTTATCTTTTTATTTATATTAAAAATATTTTTAAAGGATAATTTGATCCTCCACATACCATATTGTTCACTTGTCACTCAACAACATTTCCAAATGACCTTTCCCTTCTTTGGTCTTTATGCCAAAATAAGGTAAACAAAAGAGGGGATAGAGCAGGAGATAATAGTACTATACACGTGTATTATTATTAACAAATTAAACACTTAAGATTTAAGAAAAAAGCTACTCCGTATATAACTTCTTGTAAAATTTTAGTAAAAAAAACATTTTAATTATTCATCTTATCAAACATAGCTCGCTCTTGTTAGTCTTATATTACCGAGTATATCTTTAACACGTCTGTTTTTTTTATACGAAGTAAATCTCTTCAATAGTTGTGTATAATTTCCTAGTAAGATAATAAATGTCTTAACTTACTCTCTTTAAATCTCAATCATTTATTTATTTTCGTTTTTGTAAAAATGGGAAGAAATTATTTGTGGGTGTTGTTTGGACGATAATTGACAAGTGGACAATATATTACATGAATGATCAAATCACCAATAAAAAACATTTGTTCCTAATATGAAAAGATAAATAAATTAATGACTGAGATAGAGACACCCATAGATAAAATAACTAAATAAGTAAATAAATAATCGGGATAGAGAGTAGAATTTATTTCCCAAAGGGTAATGATTGATGTATCATTCTATCCACTTTATAATTACTATTATAGACATAAATCAAAATGAAGAAAACCCATGGATAAGCACGTCGTTTATATCCGTTTCATTCTCTAGTGTCTTTTCTATATAAAAGACTACCAACGTTGTGTTGTCAAGTGAAAACCATTTTTTCTTTCTTCTTCTTTACATTCTCTAATTCTCTAATTCTATGTATTAACAATGAGAGGTATCTCAATGCCATCATTTCTTCTCCTTATTGTACTTGCCATCACTACAACACCATGGCTAACGCTTGCGACAAAGTTTGACACCGGTGGCCTAAGCAGAGCCAGCTTCTCATCGGGGTTTGTCTTTGGCACTGCCACATCTGCTTATCAAGTTGAAGGCATGGCTCTCAAAGATGGCCGCGGTCCTAGCATTTGGGACGCTTTTGTTAAGATCCCCGGTAATGATTTATTTATTTATAAACATTTTGAGTGAAACATTAAATGTGCTTTGAGCAATAACATGGGTATGATCACTTAAATTGAGTCTTGTATCAACCATCCGGGTAAGGCTTTGTTTAACCTCGGTAAATATCTAGAATTGGCTCATTATTACAGAATGATTTTTTACATGTATATATGTGAGTGTTCCGTATAGACAAAAATGAGATAATAGTTGACCATTTTAAACATTAAAAGAGTTACTCTTTTTGTCCAAATTATTTAGGATTGACTATTTTCGGGCGTATGAACTGAACGTCTGAACTCTCCTAGTCCCAAGTGTAAGACGGTTTGTAATACAAACCATTTTCAAGAATTTAACAAATAGGGAGTACTACATTATTGTAACAAAGTAGATCGAGACTAATCATTCATGTACGGAGATCGGATAAAAACATGCATGTGAACAGCGGAGTACTCCTTTTGTCATAGCAAAAGTTTATATTTACTTTACTTTATAAAGTAAAAATAACATAAATGTAAATTATTGACTAGAAATATGCTGTTATAATTAAGTTATTGTGTGCAAGTATAGCGACAACTGAGGAAGTGAATTTATTAATTTTGGTTTTGTGAAAACAGGGATGATAGCAGGAAATGGGACTGCCGATGTTACAGTCGACCAATATCATCGCTATAAGGTCCGTGCCGTTATTACTTGATCTATTTTATTGTCTGTATTTGAATATACTTAAATTGTTTACAGTCGTGCATGTTTCACGTGTCATTTTCATTCTACTCATCATTCATCAACTACAACTTGTCAAATTTATTCTTTCTACTAAATAATCACATTATTTCCCTTTTATTGAATTTCTACCCATTCTACTTTTATTATCCCCTACTTTACATTTTGGGATAATTTAATTAATAAATGTAAAATTACTACTCTATCCATTTAATTAGAAAAAGTGGTTTACAAAGTCATTTTGATAAAGTGTTAATTTAAAGATTAGGGAAATAGTGGTAGTCCACTCGTTACTTTAGCCTACTAAATTTAGAAATAAGACAAGTAATTTGGATTAAGTTTTAGACAAAAAAGGACAATTCTCATTTACGCTAATATCTTAATGACTAATGAGATTATCCAAACAATAAAGTATTGGTGATATTGATATACCTTGTTAGTAAAGGCGGTATGAGACATGATACAACGAATGTATTTAAGATTTTTTGGGCATGAAAGTCAAGTTAAAAAAATAACTCGATCACATAATTAATCACAGTCTTGTATACTCCGTAACAATCAAACATGTTAGGAAGTATAGTACTCCGTATCTAATAATTAAAGTTAACATATAATTTCCAAAGAATATTATCTTCATTCCAGTTTTTTACCATATGGTTGGTACATATTTACATAAGAAGTATGTACTCCCTCCACACACTTATGTTCACCCCATTTCATTAAAATACTCCTCACATATATTATAGAAATGGGGTGAACACTTATGTGTAGAGGGAGTAAGTTGTAATCATTTTTATTACTACACCTTTTTATCGTAAACCGTTCCTACAAACCCATCACACATTCATACCTAGACTTGGGGAATCAGGTCAGGTTCGAGCCGGATCAATTCAGAATTCAGGTCAAGTCAAGTCATTTCGAGTTGAGGTCATTTTCGGGTAAGTTGCTACCACATTATTTTAAATTAACAATCAATATCAGATAACAATTTCGTACGGATTCAAATCCTTCAATCGAGTTCAGGTCAAGTTATTCGGACCTAGTCATTCAGTAATGAGTACCCTTGAATCACACTCCATACACTCCTCTGCTTTCTTCGGTCGCACACAACACATAACACACACACCCCAAATAGTCCACCGTCGCCATCGTACCCCCCTTCTTCACCTCCCATACAAAATCTCACCCACTTCAACTCTTTCTCTCTCCTCAACTTTCTCTCTCTATCATTTCGAGCAATGAGGAAGGTGACACTCTCTCTCCTCCTCATTCTCGATCTCATCTCTCTCCTCCTCTCCACCACCTCCGCCACCGCTACCCTCTCTCTCCTCGCCGGCGCCAACATCTCCGACGCGGCGGCCGCCACGGTTACCACTGCGGCGACGACGTTCTTTGAGGACACTAATGGCGCCACCGACGCAATCGCAATCGCAAACGCAAACGCAAACGCAAACGCCAACGCTAACGTTAATCTAACTGCTACTAATTCCAGTAACAGCTTCGCCGATATGTTCGATCGTGCTCTTGAGAAAGAGTTTCCTGAAAGCGAACAAAATGAAGGTTTGCTTAGATCTCATTTCTTTACATATCTTTACGTTTTTTTTGATTCTTGCTCTTTTTAGATCAGCTGTAGTTTCATGCTCGATTTGCATGTATTTTGTTAAATGTACCTGCTGATTTTAGGTTAAAATTGTTGATTTTGTTAGATGTAGTTGTTTAATTTAGGTTATAATTGTTGATTTTGTAATTGCAGTTGCGGATTCAGGGAGTTTTAACAACAGTGTTGCGGAGCAGCAGGTTAGAAATAAGTTGCTGTAGCTGTTTAGTTTCGTATCGCATTTCGTATTTGCTGATTGCAGTAGCTTTGGAAATTTTGCTGAGGGGATAATGCCGGATTCATCTCTTCAATTAGGATTCAGGAATAGTTGTTTTAATTGGTTGCTATGTCAAGCTTAGAGCTTCGTAGTGTAGAGTTTTGTAAATTTGGGGTTTAGAGCTTCGTACTGTGGAGTTTTGTAAATTCGGGGTAGGATTAGGATAATCCGATTATGTTTTGCAATGTGGATGTAGTTTAGTAGAAGATGAGGAGAGTTTACAACGTTGGATACTCCCTCCAACCAAATGATATCGATCCATGGACTAGAGGGTAAATTTGAAAAATAATGTCAAACGTATCATTATTACACCTTAATGTAGAGTAGCAAGTTGCCTTTACCATTCTCTCCTGAGTGACTAGAATAACATCAAATCGTCGCCTCTATCTATCCCCACCTTTGAATCACAGCCGTTTGTTGTAGCCGTATGGAGTCATGGTTGATAAAATTGGGGTTGACAGGCTTGGAAGAATTCTGGATCTGGGAAGTAAATTGTTGCCGGTGGTTGTGTGAAGATAGAAGCATGGAGAGAAGTAACATGTGCTGTTGTTGCGGAGAGAGGTAATCTTCGGGAATGCTTCATTGGTGTAGCCACCACTGTTAATGGAGGCTATCATGGTTGGCTAGGGCCTGTGATTAGATGACCAGGTGTCCGGGTAGGCGGGTAGTGGGTATGCGGTGTATATGCTGTCTCTAAATTTTATTTGCTATTGTACTCGACACGTGTGCAGAGTTACCTTTGCTGCATGCATCTCGTGCATTTACATGAATCCTCGCTTTCCTATAAGTATTCTGAACATATTTTCTTGGCCTCTTTCAGGCTGTTTTGGAGACAGTTGCTAGAGTGAAGCCAAAGAATAATGAAACAAAAGAAGATAAGTATGTTATTCAATCCTGTTACGAAAATAAGCTTATTTGTAGTGTGTTACTGTTTGCTTGGTCCTGATATTTGAGCTTCGTGTTTCTTTGTTGAAAACATTTGTCCTGTTTGACTTGTACTGATTTGTAAATCATTGGTTTTAGCTTAGTTTATACTCTCCAGAAAACTCTATAAAATGCTATTAATAATCATCTATAGGCTATAAGACCTGTTATATTTTCACAAATCTGACCATTACTTTATGAATTCTTCCCCTCTACAGCCTTGCGCGTTATCGTAAAACCTCACAAGAAAACTGTATATCACACATGTTGTGAAAGATCTAATGTTCGTTTTCTTCTGGCATCTTCTCTTGTTTTATAGGAGTATTTAAGTTTAGTTTATCTACTCCCTCCTTCCCAATTTTATTGTCGCTTCTCCTTTCTAAATTTATCCCAAAATTATTGTCCCATTTCTAAATTTAGTAAGAAAAGAGTTTGAGCATCCAATATTGCCCCTAGATTATTCAGTACTAGCATCTCCACCAAAATAATATTGTCACAAGTCTCTTTAGTTCAAGGGAGTTCGTAGTTCATCGCGTTCCTTAAAGTCTCCGAAATAGAAAGGGGACATAAAAATGGGATGGAGGGAGTAAATGGCTAGTCCTTGCTGATGTTCTTAGGATTGTAGTTGCCTAGAATTCCATAAAACTAGTTACTCTGGTACAGTAACAAATGCATGTGGCTTCTTTAGGTCTTTTCAACTTCATCATGTTTTCAATCTCGACAGTGAAAATCGTGCTGAGGATACACCAACTTTGATAGATCGCAAGGTACGCTTTTGTGCGTGCTTCTCAATTCAGTGTTTTTTTTTTTTGGTAAAGGATTTCAGTGTTACTATGTCTAGAAGAATAATTTACTCTGTAAGAATTATTAATCTTGCCTCTGGAATGGCTTTCACCAGGATAATGTCTTCATTATATCCAATACAAAATCAAAATATCCCATGTTGCAGCTGGACTTAAGGTTAGTTTAGAGGTTCTATTTGCTGTCAGTAGTTGTATTAATAATAATCTGTCGGTTCTGAGTATTTTATCTGCAGATTGATATCGGAACTGGTTGTAGTCATTGTCTCTGCAACCTGTGGCGGCATTGCATTTGCTTGTGCTGGACAGCCGGTATGATGCTTACAAGGATTAATGTATTAGACACTAATAATAGCTGTCCTGCATTGCAAAAATCGTTGTTCATTGATTTAGTCCTTCATAACGTTAGTATTGTTAGACATCAGTAGGATCATTTCTTGGCTTGACATATTCCACAGCATTAGGGTGTAGTTCATTACGATGAGTTGTCAAAACTATCTGGATATTCGATCCTTAAATAGTAATTGTCGTGTATGGACGAAGTTCTTTTTACAGTTATGATATTTGCAGTGCTGAGCTGAATAAAATGACATAGCTGTGATGGTTTTGTATTTGGGTATGCATCAAGTTGAAGTGGAGCTCTATGGTTAGTGAGTGTGGGAAGTAATAGTAACTTAATAAGTGGCACAATATATTTGTCAGCAAAAAGGTCTAACTAGAGCTCACAAAATGTGACTTGACCAGACTGCCAGACAGGAAATGACAAACTATACACGTAATAGTTTTTTAATAATTGGTTAGTGAGTGTGGGAAGTAATAGTTATAAAAAACAAGAATTGCAGCTGGCAACTTATCATAGAGCATTTCTATAGTTCAACTTGGACTCACGTTATTCAGCTTTAAGTTCTCAAACGAGGCTGTGTACTACTGTGCTCTAAATTTTCAATCTATACATAATATTCTTATCTACGGAAATAAACGTGGCAGGTTATTACTGGCTATCTGCTGGCAGGATCAATTGTTGGACCAGGGGGCTTCAGTTTTGTAACTGAAATGGTTCAGGTATACTTATTTTGCAGTTGTAATTGCAAAGCTTCTGACATCAATTTATCAGCGGATTTCATCAGGGATCTCGTGTGCTCTTTTTTCTTCCTGTCATTCTTCTGATCTGTGCTGAAATTATGAGACATTAATGTATTTATTTTATGCTGCTGCAGGTTGAGACAGTGGCCCAATTTGGTGTAATTTTTCTTTTATTTGCTCTGGGTTTAGAGTTCTCGGCATCAAAGGTTTTTTTTTTTTTTTAGTTTTTATTTGGTACTTTCTGGAGAACGTCAAAGTTGGCAATGTTTTATTAATAGAGTTTCCATGTTTAATCATGGTTTCAGCTTCGTGTTGTTCGAGCAGTGGCTATTCTGGGAGGCTTATCTCAAATTTTTCTCTTTATGTTCCTGTGTGGCGTAACAGCTTCAGTATGTTCCTCTTATTATTGTTATTATGATAGTCATATTAAACTTTGACCTGTATAATTTTTGCAATTTTAAAGGATATTTTGATGACTGGAATGATGTTTCACTTTTTTGGATCTGTTTCAATAAGTGCCCTGTATCATATCTCAATCTATCTGTCCACTATGAAAGATTGTTTACTATTGGCAGCTGCCGATACCTTTCAGCTAAAAAATAAGACATGCATGGGAAAAAAGTATAAAACTCATCGAAGTGTAACTGTGATACTAGGATGTAGTCAAATGAACTATAAGGACTGGATAAATTGTCTTCTTATGAACTAGAACAAGCCAGAAAGCATTTGTATTTAAAGATAGATTTGCTTAGGCTATGCGATTATACCCTTTCTGAAATGTTCAGCATATTCAGGTGGGGACTGGAGAATTGTGGTTATTATGTTGACTTCATAGGGGTTTTGTTCCAGTAGAGTTGGTAAGATTGGTTGAGGATTGGGTTGCTGGTACATTTGAGGGGATTTACGAAAAAGTTGGTACGTTTGTAGCCTTTCCATGCCAAGAATGCAGTAGCTTCTGTAGGATGTAGTTTATGACTTTATTTTTCATTCATCTGAATTTGAAAACGTACTGCCTTTACAAGAATTCAAAGCTTTCAAAAGTCATGACATTGCCATCTGTCTAGAAGCTTTCTTCTTGTGTGTATTAGTTATGAAAGGTATATGGTTCACTTATGGGCTATGGCCTCTTAATGCTTCACAAATCACTTGCTCGTCTTGGTTCAATACTTCTTGCCCCAAACATTGTATCGTGACTGTATCAGCATTTTTGCTTATTTCCTCTCCTTATTTCTCTTTGTGGTTTTCTCGTATTGCACGATTTTTTGATGAGATACTTTCTCTGTTTGCAGCTATGTGGTGCTAAAATATCTGAAGGCGTTTTCATTGGTCTATTCTTGTCGATGTCATCAACTGCAGTCGTACGTCGTTTCTCCTGAATTTTCTTTAACCGAAACTCTGTTTTAAGTTTCTATGTTTGAATCTGCCTTATTTTCTGACTATTTTCAGTTCCATTTTGCTGTTTCTTACGAGATAAAGTTTGTTAAGTAGAATATGTCTTTTCTTCGGTTTTCATAGATGATGGTTAATAATTAATGCATGGTGGAATTATTTTCTTATTCAAGCAAAATACTGTTCACAATTCACATAATAACTTGGCGAGTTGGCGTTGTTCCCTCGTGCTCTTAACATTCTCCTAGTAATAACAATTTTATTCTTCATTGTTTTGATTTGTTTTGGAATCTTTTTGTTGGTGGTTTCATGTTTTCCTAGCTTCCGATTGCTGATTTTGCATTTACATTCTCCTCGACTTGTATACAGTATACCTACAAGTTTAGATATGTGCTTTCTATCGTGTTCTCGCTCCACTTTCTTTCTTTCTTTTTGTCTCATTTATTTTTTAGGTGTGCGGTTGTATAGAGCCGATTTCAAAGGATGATTCTTGTCAGCTGATCCCAAATCATTTTGGATTAAGGGATTCTGATCACCTTTCCTAAATTCTGTAGGTTCTCAAGTTCTTGATGGAAAAAAATAGTATCAATGCCTTACATGGTCAAGTCACTATTGGCACCCTCATTTTGCAGGTAACACTATATATCTGTTCTATTTCATATAGGTAAATTATCTATTCGAATAACATATACTCCTTTTGTTTACGTGAATTCACTACATAGTATCTATTTATCTTGAGAGATGAAAAATATGTGCGTCTGGGCCCCAGACTCCACATGAGAGTGTTTTTTTGCATCAATTTATATTCAAAGAAGAAATGTAGTGAATTTATTTGGATGTCCCACATCGAAAATTGTAGTGAATCAAAATTAATAGAGCATGAGTTTTGATTGAGGAGAGGGTGTCAAGGATAAGGCCAACGATACATATGAGTTCATGTCCTTCTGTTAGTATTTCAGCATGCAGTCTAGTAGCACTTATCTTCACTAGTGTACTGATTCTAGGACTGTACGGTGGGGTTACTTTTTGCTTTCTTACCGGTTCTCGGCGGCACTTCTGGTGTTCTTCAAGGAGTTATATCCATGGCTAAATCGTAAGTTACTTCTGTTCATTTGTTTATGTTTTTTTATAAAACTTGGTAATCTTTGGAATTATTATTCTACAATTGGTTCTGAACGTGTTAGTCACTGGTGTGACGTTCACTTGGCAGCATCCAGTTTTTGTAGGTTACTTTGTACTAAGTGAAAGTCGGAAGTTATAGAGGTTGTGTAGGGGGTACTAAAAAGTTGATCCTTTATATTACTGAAGATGAAAACTCAGTTACTGTCAGACATTAATTTCAAATCTGAAAATTTTGCATGCTAATGTTAGTAATACAAAAGGGAACATCTAAGATACATATAATTTTTACCATAGAGGATAAGTAGTCCTATGCCAAAATCAATGTGAAAAACTTGCCGCTAGTTATTTTTCAGTTTTCTCATCAGTTATTGCTGTGCTGGGAATTAATAACTCTGATTTGTGGAGTATCATGATTGTCCAAACAAAAAAGGAAATTTGCAGCTGTTTCATTTTAGAATTTGATGAAGGTCTAATTGGCCAAGTCCTATTGTTATTTCCAAGATTTGCCTGTTATTTAAATCGACATTTGCATTTTTAGCTGATCCAGTTGCTGTTGAGTGCTTCCATCTTCTGAAGGCACTATTAGGTTTGTAGACCCTCCAAGTCACAATCCCCCAAAATTAGTTTCACTTATGACTATTAAGCTAAGTTGTTGCCAACTTGCCACTATCAGTATTGTTTTTTAGTCTTTGGCAAAGAGCCAACCACTATCAAACATTTCTCCTGTGCATTAGCCACTTCGGCATCTTCATCGTTGTCAGATGCTTGGTGCTTCACCTGTCTTTACTCTGAGAGTGTATATTATTTGTATTATTACCTGCCTGCTGGACATGAGCATCATATTGAAATTATGGTATAGGCACCGTATAGTTCACAGAGTGAATAGAGAAAGATGAATGGTACTTATTGCTGTGCTGGAGTGCTGTATTGCATCTGTTAGGGAGAAGGTATAATGTGTTTAATATGGTGAGGCCTGGAGGATTGTGCGGCTACTAGCGTGACAGAGTTATAATTGTGCACCCAGGGTGCTAGTGTTGTTTGTTTGCATACGAAGTCACACCCTTATTTTGTTTCTGGTTCTTCTTAAGCCAGTAATATATCTTTATTATGGACAGTTTGAATAATTGAATGTCTCAGTCATCTCTCCTGTTTCATCACTCCCTATTGGAAAAAAAATATTCTTTGTCCTTGATTACATATTGCTGCTTCTGGAAATGTGATTAGAGATGATGTATGAGATAGTACAGACAGAGGTACTTTGGTGGGATTTGGGAACAAAGACATTGCACGGTAATATATTGACATAATCAAAAGGAGTTAGTTCATGTGTGCGGACTACTATTGGGAAGACAAGAATTTCTTTTAAGATTCATGCAAATCAAGGTTTTGCAAGTAGTCCTCTTTGCCGTAATCAAGGCTGATTCAAGACGATACACCTTGGTGGAGGATGATTGGAGATGACTGTGTGTTTGTTGATGAGGTGAATTAAATGCTGAAGAAAGTAGCAATTGTTGAGGTAGAATTTGGAATCTTGAGGTTGTAGACCGAGTTATTGTACAACCGAGTATTGAAAATGTGAGTTAAGTTTGGTTATTTGCATGAGGAATGAGCGGACCTAGGGGATGGCTCTATCGACTGATTCCCTTGGTCTTTTCATATTTTAGTGAGAATAGATGGTTGAGAAATATATTAATCCACGAGGGATGAACGTTCAAGTTCATTAGTAGTGCTCTTCCTTTATTTTTATTAATTTTGCCAAAGTTTTACCCACTCTTAAATGTCAACAGTCTATAATTACTTCGTTTGATGAGCATACAGAAAATATAGCTTAGACATTGTTGGAGGATTGTTCGTTAATATTAGCCCCGTATGTCAAAATTTCAATTGTGCACATTTTTTCTAGCCTGTTATATTTTTACCTACATTTTCACCCTATTCACTTCCTTATTTTATGGTTATAATGGTTTTATTATCCTCACAGTGGCCGGCGTAGAAAAATTTCTTTAGGGTGTCCCTTTAAAATTGCCAAGTCATTTTAGACAAATTTAATTTCGATGGTAAGTTTAGACAAATTGCAAAAAGATTACTCCCTCTACTTCTTCGGAATTTCGCCATTTCCACTTTCTAGTTTCTACCTATTTTCAGAATGCCTCCATTTCCATCTTGAGCACGTTTTTGTTTGGCTAAAATTCAATGGTGTGATGGTGAGACCCACCACGGCACTATCCACTCACACCATTTGCACTCCTTAATATTTGTGCAAAACTAAATGATGCAATTCCAATTAGATGTAGTAGTTTAAGGTGTATTTGGACCCACAATCACTGCAACTACATCCACTCCTACCCCAGGCCAGACTTGGTGCCTATTTATCTTCTTCTAAGCTGAAATCCTGAAATCGTGAAATCCTTGTTCTGGCTCTGCCCTATTGTATTTTGAACTTGTAAAATTCTTATCAATTTCTGTAATTCTCATCAATTTCCGAAATGTAACGGAGTTGGTGTTCATCCTGATGATAAAATCCGTTATATAAGGTGCTATTAGAAAACAATGTTATTTCAGCCTTTCAGGCGTTTTTTTCCCTTCTTTTAGCGTAAAGCCGTTAGTAAATGTTATTTTTGGGATTTTTTTGGCAAAGATGATTCTTTTTCAAAATAACGGCGTTATTAAACATTACCCTTTTGGTACACTTTTTTGAAATTCTGATCGCATCGACCATTACACGTTATTTACATCCCCGATATTCCGATACCGTGGTTCCGTGACCATTGCCATTATCGCCACCGTTACTGCAACCAGTACGGCATTTTAATAGTGTGGTAATTTTAATATTTAGTCTGAGGGCATTTAATTACTGCACATTTGCTATTTCAAATGGTGTAGCATGTATGAAGAAGAGACCATACAAGGGAATAGAAGCTACAAATATTGAAATTGAACGCTATATCAAGGTATTTTGTTTTGAACTCTTAACACATGTGGTAAAACAAAATTCCTGCCATGTCTGCAGAGACTATCATCTTAGATGGGAATGTTGTCCGAGGTTCCAACTTATTTCACTTTTTAGAATTTGTTATCTAAGATATTGAGGAAGTGAGAAACTATACAAGGAAGTAGAAGAGTGTCACCAGCAAGAAGGCAATTTTGAATATGAAGCATGTGGTGCTACATGCTTGGATGCATGATATCACATTTGAGTCAGTGATGCCTCATCCTTGTCAGATTATTCAATGTAGGTCGAAGAGTTGTTATTGAGATTTGTTCCTATGGTCTAATTCTCGGTCACTGCATTGTAAATGTGGCAACTATTGCCTCAAAACGCTGTTGCATCAGCTTTCACCGGTGAGGTGTTGTGGTCCTATTTAATCACATAAGCGGCTAAACTTTGCAAGTGTTTTGAAGATTACCGTTATCAACACCTTATTAATTCTCATGTCGCATTTAATATGACTTGTTTCATATTACAATGGCGTTTTTACTCCTCTCTACTTTTTCCTCGTTTTTTTAACCCCTTTTGTTTAATGGGTCTAATGCTACCTATTTAGTTCAAACCCTAGCAAACAACAAAACGGTTCACGCTTTCAATTATGGCATCTGATTAGGATCTATGTATCATGCGCTTTATTGTGTATCATGCATCCAATGGTACGATGTCTTTTAGAATTAGGTAACCTTGTGTTCATCTGACAACTTATGTTTACCTTAATTTATGTTTGCATTAGGAATTTAGTGTAACTGTCCATGTTATTAGCAAGGAGAGTGAGTGCGGGTTTGGCAATTCTCCGGTCCCACCGTAAGATGAACAAACATGTCGCTTCATATTGACATGTTTATTCCTTAAGTAAAATATCTTAATTTTATATGTATTTTTTTCCTGTGATTTTTCATCACTTCACCTAGATTTTTTTGGATTTCACTTAACATAGTTTTTTGTTTTTTGAATTTCATATTTCCTAGTGCATAGATATTACTCGTACATTGTACTCCCTCCTATTCAGCCTATAGTTCCCCTTTCATTATAATACTCCTCACATATATTAGAGAAAGGGGAACTACAGGCTGACTTGGAGGGAGTATATGACATATTTCCAAATGACAATTCTCTCATAAACTTCTAAAACGAATTTTATATGCAGGTTTCTTACTTTGATCACCTTTTTAGCTATCTTATCATTGCTGACTCGAACTATTGTTCCATGGTTCCTGAAGCTGATGATAAGTCTTTCTTCGCAGGTAAGCCAATTCAAGACGCAATCCTCTTTTCTTGTTTTGCCTTTTCTTAATCGTGACTATAATCATCTTTGTTCTCTGCAGACAAATGAACTCTATCAATTAGCATCGGTGGCATTCTGTTTGCTTGTTGCTTGGGTGAGGCTCAATTGATTCTTTATTTGTTTGTGATCTCTCTCTGTTTTACGCCTTTCTGGTATACTTGACAGTTCGATCTTTGAATTGTTATAATTTACATTTTCATTACATTTTCCATAACCACATTATTCAGCTCATATAGTATTTACTATTTAGGCTAAGTTGGTGCTTACAACTTATTACCTTTAAAAAAAAAAGTTACTATCTAGTTTAAGTTTCTTATGAAAAATTGTCAGTTTTGGTCTGAAATGGAGGGTCAGAGTGTCATACCAATGTTCAAGTGTCAAGTGTCGGATGCGGGCATGCGGGGTCATATGGAGTGTAAAGTAACATGGGTGGTGGGTACTTTCGGTGGTGGTGGTGGTGGATGATGTTGCGCTTTTAGCGGCAGCTGGCATAGGGTGGTGGTATTTGGTGTTGGGGTGGCTGGTTTCTGGTTGGTGAGGGAGAAGTGTGAAATAAGGGTATTATTGTCACTCCAGCCCTTT
>JAYMSF010000075.1:0-22621 GCA_036897335.1 Silene vulgaris | reverse complement strand
ATGCAAGACTAAGTTTATGTTTTAAATTGCATTCATTACTATCGTTCGCACTACACACTTGGTGAATCCAAGCATGTAGCGCCTCCAAGGGTCGGGTTGGCCCAAAGGAAGGGGTCCGACTTTTGGGGGTGTTACAATGCCTTTGTTTTTCAGCGGACTTTTAGCGGGCACGTATCTGATAATAACAAGTATGGTTGCGCTATCACTTCCTACCTGTACCTAGCCATTGCTCGGTACATATCCTTGGTTGGTGTTTTGAGAGTTATTGTGTGAGGATCCTTCCAGTAAAGTTTAATTTTTTAGATAGTTAATGCTACTCATGTTTTGTTAACCGAAATCTATGTGCGTGATGTCGGTATATTAATATATGCTTTGAGTATGTTCATTGTTCGGTAGTCTCTTTCGACTGTTACAAGTACATCATCTTGAAACCCAAGGAAACATGATACCGAAATAATACCATTGATGCTCGCATTCTCAAATTTATATGTTTTTTTAAATAAAAATGTTATCAGAAGGTAAACAAATACCTATGTACAAATGTTGATTTTCAATTATATTATGGGTACAACTACAACAGAATTACAGAAGGCATCCTCTTTAAGGAGAACAAGCGGCGAGAATCCCGATCTGCAGTCCTTATGTTTATGTTTTTTGAGCACTACTTTCTGATTACATATGGTTAATTGTTCATGTGAGGGTCTATAGTACGCATCGTGTACTCGCAACGACTCATGGTTATTGTGCGTCCATTATGATTAATTTAGGTACTTCATGAGTTATTTTAAGTTCGTCATGAGTTACAGCAGTACCCTTTGGAACAAGACGAGGTCGTGTAGACAACAACCGAGTCATGTAAGATAATGACTCTATCTTTACTTCTTAATATTTGAAGGGCTTCATATGATATTTGATACTTCATTTTATTATGTTGTGAATTCTGATAAGTGTCTTGAACTTCAATTTTAATCTATGTGAATGTGTGATTTTGTGAAAGGGATAAAATAAATTTGGCTAGATTCTTTGAGTCCTTTTAAATGACATGATTAACTTGGAATCTTGGTTGGTTATTCTTGCTAACATATTTGGAGTAAATAGCAGGTATAACATACAACCTTACACAGATTCAAATTCGTTGATGAAACTAAGAAGTTAGTCTTTTGGTTGTCTTCCTGACCTCTTTTCACCATCTTCATCTCTGCCGCAATTTCAATGGCGAGTTTATTGTCAAAGTTGAGGATTCATTGAATTGTTTTGAACTCTGTTCCGAGGATGTAGTATGTGAACTATAGTAATATGAACATCGGTTCAAATATTGTTCTTTAAAATATTATACTCCGTATATGTATAATTAGATGGGAGGACTGGCTTCACCCTATGTTTGGAATGGTATTAGAGTTGAGAGTTTGAGATCAATTCCTCTGTTAGCAAGTTTGTTAGCAAGTTTATTGAGCATGAACTCTATCGCAAACCTATGCTCTCAAGTGGGCAGGTATATTTTAAATACTTGACATAATGCATCATTTAAATCTTGGGAGGTGAATGATCATTGCCAATTTTGCAGATGCATTGTCAATTTGCAACGGTCCTAGGAAATAAGAGAAATTAAGCTACCTATAAGATGTATAATCCACGAACTGCAATAATTAGTATAAAATCGGTAATTAGCATAAAACTGGTAGTTAATAGACTTAAACTACTCATGATATCTTTTTGTTGATTTTACATGTAAAACGGTTTTACACGAAATATTGACTTTATCAAAACATCCTCAATTCAGCTATGGATCTTTAATAGGTTAACGTTGCACCACAGCAACTAAATAATGGCGGTTGTCATAATCTAGGTATTTTAATTTTAAGCCCACCTAAGAAATGAAAATCTCAAACCCTAATCCCTTAGTGACCCATAAAATTGATAGACTTCCGTGCATTACACGGGTCACAAAACTAGTTACTCCGTACTTATTAATCACCACCATCTTAAACATTGAAAATAATATGATTAATTTTAATTTTATTAGTAAAACGCATGAAAATAAACACTACTCGGCATGAGCAATGGCCAAGTAGATAATATATACTCCCTCCGTCTCGGTCATTGCTGTCCTTTTCCATATTGGGGTGTCTCAATCATTTGTTGTCCTTTCTATTTTGAGAATGAATTTGATGAGCAATTTAATCATTTACACCCAATTTATTTCATTTGTCATTTAGTAATTGGCTCATTCCTCCTTCCTTGGTCTTTATGTAAAAAACAAAGGACAACAAATGACAGGGACGGAGCACGGAGGGAGTACAAGATTGGTGATAGAGTAGACATCCCAAGGCTCAAGGGCCAAGTAGACCCACGTCAGCACATGAAACAAACATCAAACAAACATGTAGTTAGAACGAGCCACGAGAAGACAAGTTACGAACTCAAGTTGAAGTGTTGTTGAACAGAAACCGAAGTAAGTCACTAGTCCCCCAAAATTAAAAAGATAAAAAAGGGAAAAGAAAAAAAGAAACAGAAATGCTGCTGTCTCATATATCTCTCCTTAACTCACCACCTGTATCACATTCTCTCACGCATATTAACCTCTCCGCCCTCTTCCGCCGTCAACTCCACCGTCCTTTCACCTTTCGCCGACGCCGCTTCACTCTCTCCGCCATGGACACCACCTCCTCCTCCTCCGCCGCCGCCGACGTCAATCAGCTCACCGCCGATTTCAACAATCAATCACTCTCTAAATTAAAGAAGCTCGATAACCTTGATTGGGATCACTCCTTTGTCCGCGAATTGCCTGCTGATCCCAGGAATGATAACATGCCTCGCCAGGTCAATCTTTCTTTTAATTAATTTCATTGTCGTCCCGATCATTTGTTTACCTTTGATTTAAGAATAAAAAGACTGGGAACAAGGGACTAAACTTGTAAAGTAATCGAATTTTTAAACTTTGATCTATACGGAACCCTAGAATTAGTGTATTTACTTGTGTGATTTCAGTTACGCTTTTAGATTAGGCGAATTGTGTGCTATCCAATCCAAGCTTTGACAAATTTGCGAGGGTGTAGAGTTTATATTGGAGGGGAACCTATACAAATTACAATGGTGTATCGTATTCTCCGTGCATTCGGAATTTGTTCACCAAATATGCGTGCAATCGGATACTTTTACCTGATAGAGCTTGTCTATTCAAGCAATTTATCAAGATGTTATTTTGAAATTCTTGTCTACCTGCAAAATTAGTTGAAACCCGTTTTTGCCGTTGGTTGTGGTGAATTAGAGGAAAAAGATACGCCCTTTAGAAAACAAATCCTTCCGTGCCTACTTTTGAAAAGAGTGCCTGACCGCATTCTAACTGACTTAAGTGAACATTTTTGTAATAATTTAGGATTAGTGAAAAAACCTTGCTTTGCAAGCTTCCATGTATTCGTTTCCCGGTTCCCTTAATTTGCCAAACCCTTTGCTGGATTACCCCTAGCTTTAAGTTCTTCACTTCTTACAAGTCAATGAATATTGATGCACAAATAACTTTAAAACTCCGATATTGAATATTCTTCCAAAAGAAAAACGGCGCACTTCTCATATGTACGAAGTGAATCAAGTCAACATATTTTCTCCTGTTACCTTATATAACTGACTATTAACGTTCTGAAAACTAGCATTAGAGGCCATGAAATCAAGTTTTGGATTTGTTCTCATAATCATGTGTTGAATTAGGTAACCATGCTGTAATCCTTCTCTTATGCTAGCTTGAATTTTCGTTGCATGAGTATTGTGTTTATGAGCTGCTACTCAAGTCCCATAATGTCTGATCTCTTTGTGTTATCTAACGCTTTTGTTTGTCGTTTCAGGTCTTTCATGCTTGCTATACAAAAGTCTCACCATCTGCAGAAGTGGATAATCCACAACTTGTTGCTTGGTCTGAGTCAGTGGCAGAAAATCTTGAGTTAGATCCTAAAGAGTTAGTATTCTATCCCGTACTATGTGAAATTAGGTGTAAATGTTAAAAGTTTCCCCTTACTGGTACTCCTACTAGCTTACTGTTGGATTTCGAATTTTTTCTCGTTCTATCTATGGTTGTTCAGAAATAAACATTTGTAGCCGTCATAAGTTCTTCACTCATTTGTGAATTGTACAGATATTCCCATGTTTATCTCATTACTTTCCACTTTCATCTTGATCAGGTTTGAGCGACCGGATTTCCCACTATTTTTTTCTGGGGCATCTCCACTTCCTGGATCGTAAGTCAGTTTAATTGCCGAATGCTTTGAAAAAATAATTTATCTTTATGTTGGTCTGCCTTTGGCCTAGATCAACCAATAGATTAGCGATTTATCTATATCTACATATTCTTCCAACAAGCTACCATAAAGCTTCATAAATTCCTTTACTTTCATTTGTAATTTTTCATGTCCAGAACTCCTGGTTGTTTTGGTGGTTAGTCATGAGCTATTTGTTATTTCTCTACAGATCATCTTATGCTCAATGTTATGGAGGGCATCAGTTCGGCATGTGGGCTGGTCAGTTAGGTGATGGTCGGGCTATAACTTTGGGTGAAATTGTGACTTCCAAGAAACAAAGGTGGGAGCTACAACTTAAAGGAGCCGGCAAGACTCTATATAGCCGTTTTGCAGATGGATTGGCTGTTCTTCGTAGCAGCATTCGCGAATTTCTTTGTAGCGAAGCAATGCATAGTCTCGGAATCCCATCTACACGTGCCGACAACCGGGAAATTTGTTATGCGTGATATGTTTTATGAGTATGTTAACCTTCTTGGAATTTTACTTGAACAGTATCCCTTCTCGTGTTTAGGATTTGCTTGAGTTACTTGTTCAGTATGGCGCAGAGTGGTGAGTACGCCATAGTGTTTCAGGATGCGTAGGCTGACCTTAGCCCCTCGTTGATGCTTTTGGTAGCCCATTAATTAATTGCTGTTGCTACCCAAACCCTGTGTTCATCATCTTATGGCTTTGTTATATGAAATAACTACCTGGGCCAGAATGCAGTAAATTGCTCGCAAAGCTAGTGAATGCTTTACTGTTTGGAGGGATGAAATGGAACGGAGAGGGAAATGGAGGCTCAATTTCCCTGCTTCTAAGCCAATTCAAAATCCCTCCAACATAGTATAGATATTTAGAAAAACATAAAATTTCGATTTCTCTAGCCCCCCTTTTCCCTATCTTTCCCTCTCTTCTACCCCCACACAACCCATTCGTTCCTAAAAGTGTATCCAAATTCCAAACACACTCTTAAGTCACTTACTATGTCTGTAGCTGATGTGTTATTCTACACTATGCAGTGGGAATGCAAAGGAGGAACCTGGTGCAATTGTTTGCAGAGTGGCTCCATCATTCCTACGCTTTGGTTCGTACCAGATTCATGCCTCAAGAGGGAAAGAGGATCTTGATATTGTACGTCGCCTTGCAGATTACGCAATCAGACACCATTTCCCCCATATTGAGAACATGAATAAAAGTGAAAGTTTGTCTTTCGACACAGGCAAAGAGGATCAGTCTGTTGTGGATCTGACTTCTAATAAATATGCAGGTTTATTTTGATATTTTCTTCTTTTTTCGATCTGACTGCATAATTTTTGAATGCCTTTCTTGCAACAAATAGCACTTATTTCTCGCAAGTTCGCTCTATGCTGTTGTGAACTTTTGTTTTGTACGACTTCAGTCTGTGAGTTACTCTTTAATTGAAAAGATGTGTCTGCATTAGGTAAGGTACTGACCAAGTGACCATGGTGTGCTAAGCGCTGCATTTAGAAAGCATATCAGTGATTAACCCTTTAATTTATATACTGCATTATGTGACAACTTCCCTTTTTAGAAATTATAATAGAATGCTGAAAATACTTTTGCAGCATTGAACATTTAACTAGCGTCAAAACATAGAAAAAAAATGAGGACTTGCTAGATTAGTCTAGATTCATTGAGTGATATCTATTCCATTTTCTATGATTGGATCAGCTTGGGCAGTTGAAGTCGCTGAGCGTACTGCTTCCTTGGTTGCTGGCTGGCAGGGGGTTGGTTTCACACATGGTGTTTTGAACACTGACAACATGAGCATCTTGGGTCTTTCAATTGATTATGGCCCTTTCGGGTTCTTAGATGCCTTTGATCCGAGTTTTACCCCAAATACAACTGATCTTCCTGGGAGAAGGTACTGTTTTGCCAATCAGCCTGATATTGGCTTGTGGAATATCGCGCAATTTGCTGCAACCTTACAAGCAGCCAAGTTGTTCGAGGAAAAAGAAGCAAATTATGTCATGGAAAGGTAACTTTTTCATCCGTACTTGTTTTCATTTGATAGTTTGACATGCAGTGGAATAATTCACATTACATATTCAGATATGGAACCAAATTCATGGATGAGTATCAAGCTATCATGACTAAAAAACTTGGACTACCCAAATACAACAAGGAGCTAATCAGTAAACTTCTTAACAACATGGCGGTCAATATAGTTGATTACACGAACTTCTTTCGGCTACTATCCAACATCAAAGCTGACCCGAATACTCCTGATGCCAAACTGCTAACTCCCCTCAAGGCCGTGTTGCTAGATATCGGCCAGGAACGTAGGGAGGCATGGACCAGCTGGGTGAAATCCTATATACAAGAGGTAATGTGTCTCTTACTCGATTGCAAATAAATCCCAATTTCCACTTCTGCTGTTTAGACTTTTAGATGAAATGAAACACTGATGATACCCAAAAAAATTATGACTTTTGAGGTGTTCGTTTATACCTCATGACGCTACTCTTTTGCATCCCTGTGATGAATCATTAGTTACATGTTGTCAGTTGTCACATTGGACTTTCTGTGCCGTACGAGTTCTGACAGGCCTTTTTTCTTTTGGGTCAGCTGGTTTCTAGCGAAGTATCAGATGAGGACAGAAAGACGGGAATGAATGCGGTGAATCCAAAGTACATCCTTCGGAATTACCTGTGTCAAAGTGCAATCGATGCAGCAGAACAAGGGGACTTTGAAGAGGTGCGGCGATTGTTGAAAGTGATGGAGCGACCCTATGATGAGCAGCCTGGGATGGAGAAATATGCGCGCCTACCCCCAGCCTGGGCTTACCGCCCTGGCGTCTGCATGCTTTCGTGTTCATCATGATTGCCCTTTACTCCTTCCCACCATACAGAATAATGCAGGGCTATTTTCTGTACATAGAGAGTAATCAAGCTTGTAATTTTCCTTTTTACTATTTGAATTTACGTAGTACAAATACAAAATACTTAGATGTTTCATTAGCAGAGTTATGGCATTTTGGTTTCTTTGTAATAGTGCTTGATGTACTTCTCTGGATTGCGAATTCAATTGGATTGTATCTTATTGTATTGACCCATTTCGTTTATCGTGCTTTAGTTGATGACTTGTATTGTATAAACTTTAATTTTTTAATTTGCGTTGACGTTCCTACAAGTCACATAGGCAGAAGAAGAATGTTATTAATTGAATTGACCAGTGTTTAAGTCGAATAATATCCGCCTTAAATGTGAATTTGCGTTGAGCTGTAACTATAAAAAGCCATATAGTATCTTTTTAAGACATTTTGATCAACTTTCTCTCTAGATTTCTCTTTGCAATTTCTGTTAATCTTGTAGCTACACATTGGGTCTTAACACTCTTACATGTTCGTAAATCTCCGTTGAAGCTCCATCAATCTTTCATCCAAATTCTTTTCTTGTTCTTGAAAGCTCACGTGATTGATTCTTTAATCTCCCTTGGGATTGTTACAATGTTGCAGAAATCAGGAGAGCTAGAACTAATCAATTTGCCGTTAATTCAACATCTCATCATTGTTTCCCCTTGTTTCAATGTCAAATTTAATACTCGTAGACCGTAGTAGTGTGTAGGAGTACGATATATAAATCTAAAAATATTATTAAAAGCCTAGCTTAAAAATGTCACGTAGACTATGCCACATGGGATGAAAAAAAGCCACGTAAAATGTGACTTGACAAACTATTTCTATTCAACTCCTGTAATGGTTTTTTCAAGGATTTCAATTTATAAACCAGCTGAAACATAGGAGTACCAGAGACAGATGGATGCCAAGCATGATTGGCAATATCTTGAAAACAGGGGTCCAGACTCCACATATTATAGTATCTAAATTGACCTCTTAGCTTTTCCCTAATCTGCCTTCTATAATAATACTAGTAAACTTACTTTATGAAGTCAGACGCATGATGATGATGAAGCTGCACTCAAGACATGATCAAGCTGCTTCTAGCATCTTCTAGGCTCTTCTAGAAGGTTCCATTGACACCTCATGCATAGCTGTACAGTTGACTAGTTGTAACAAACTTTGACTCAAAGTTAGTTAGGAATCCTTGTATATAAACTAACTTGTGTAACAGAATTCATTAAGTTAATACAATCACACGTTTTATTTACTCTCTTCTTACAATACTCTCAACAATATCTAGATATTTTCTTCTTCATTAAGCTTCATTCACCATTAATGGCGACCTCAAGCTTCTTCCATGGAAGCTCGGTTCAATACTCTGTCCAATTTCACAGATTGATTTTTTTTTTTTTTTTTGAGGTAAGAATGGGAGTGGGGACTGAGGAGTGTTAAATTAGATTGACCTTCGCCAAGTCCATGATGGCTTGCGGAAAATCCGAGTCAATACAAGCTCTTCACCTACCAACGAACACATTACCCTACACCGTTCCCGTCATTTGTTTGTCTATTGCATTCTGGGGTATGTGAGTCAATTGTTTACCTTTCTATTCTAGGAATGTCTTTTGAAGAAGAATGGATCATTCACACTCAATTTGATCTACTTATCATCTTACAATACACCCTTATATTTCCTTTGTTTTTACGTCAAAATCAATGATAAACAAATGACTGAGACGTAGAATTAAATGCTTTCCTATTGTCATTGGCAAAATTCAGAATTTAAAGTTCTATTTTTGTCATTGGTTAAATTCTTAGTCGAAGCCACTTCGTTCTAATATTCCACACCAAAAGTAGACAACATAATTATGACATTCAACGATCAACTACACATGCTGAAAATAGCAGATAACCAAATGTTGAAATTTACAGCTGAACTAGATTAAAGTTACCTAGATGGTCCCACCCAAATGAAAATTACCCAAAACGGAGCCATACGTTTCCTAAAATTTACTGTCCAAAGTCTTGAAAATTAAAGTCAAGTGAGTCAGTAATGCATGAAGATGACAAAATTCCACCTGTGTCATCAGTAAATTTAGGAAATTGGAGTGCGACTTCTCATCCTCCTTGTTAACCGTCAACCTCGCGCTACTCACCCTTATTTAATGTCTACCTTGTATGGGAATCTAATTAATATGAGACGGTTTTTTTATTGTTTGTTACAGTAAGACGATTTTATACAATTGTTACTGAGTAGGGAAACGAATACTCAGATACTCCGCATTGTAATATTATATTGTACGGAATATAATGTGAAAGTTGAGGAAAATGTAATGTTGATAGAAATATGAATTTTAAATGGGGTGAACCCTAAAAAAAATACCGTGTTCAATTGAAGGTACGAGTAGCGTTTACATTGTGGTTGGAATTCGGCTTTGAGTGTTGTTGGAAATGCATGCATGGAGAAGGAACAAATTATATTCTTACGAGTAAAATTAAAGGTAAACTTTTCATGGCCTTTAAGTATTAAGGTTGTTAGGTGTTGACTACAAAGTTGTCAATTATTAGGCACAATTGAAAAAAGATTGATGATAAATAGTTTACGTATTTGCCGAAAATATGTTTCATTTAAGAAATTACCTTGCATATTTATTGGAATTTGGAAATACGTAAACAATTGATTGAATGCAGGAAGCATGTAGGATGTTGTCAAGAGCGGGTCAGGCCTCTTGCCTCGTATACTTGCATAGCAAGTTGGGCAAAAAAAGCACACATAGACTAGTAAGACTAGTAATGGAATAGCATTGAATTTGACTAGGAATAATAATAACATTGGTGATTAGTCTTTTGCTTATTTAATGATGCAGAAAAATTGATGGATGTATGTTTGTATGTTTGTATGTTGATTGTACTATGGTAGTGTATTAATTTTGAGGAAGTGAATCTCCTTTAAGAGTTAAGATGAATGTATACGTATTGTTTTAATGTTAAAACGAGTTAAATATAACTCATACGGGTATATGAGACAAATGTTTTTACTTTTTTCAATGTATTATGCTTTTTTCTTATTCACCAATCATCCCGCATGAGTGTATTTGATTCGTTTTAAGTCTAACACACACAATTCCGTCTCAAACAAGAATTTGCGGTTCACAGGAATGAGATCATATCAGTGGGTGGAGCTAGGGGTGGTGCTAAATTTCGATTGTCATCCTGTCTCGACATGTTACCATCCAAACTACTTAAACTCGTTAATTCTCCGTTTCAACTATCAATAGAACTGTATAATTAGATATAACATCGACAAAACTCACCATCACGACTCACAAGCGCTACCCGTTAAGGCATTGTTCTTTTGGATTTAATTTCAGCTCATTTCGTTTCAGTTCAGTTTAACTCTATTAAGTTCAATTCAATTCAGACGATTTCAATCAAAAAGAACATGGCTTAATTCCGACTGTAATTTTTTAGCCTAGTGACTTCAAATCCTGGCTCCGTTATTACCCGTCAAATCAATCAATAAACAATAATAAAACTAACCGTCAAGCAAGTTTAATACCAAGTCGAAACAAAAGATGAAGTCACACGTACAAATCCAAACAAAATTCTTTGCCTCCAATAGTTGATATTCTCTTTCTCAACCCCAAATCCAATACACACGGCATTAAAATTATTTCCATTTCCAAAATTCGTTGCCTTATTATTATTCCGATTATTAATACTATTCTTCCCTAAATTCTCGATCTCACAATTTCCGCAAACAAACAATCCAATCACTTACACTTTCCTTCACTCAATTTCAATTCAAATTCCATACTTGTTCAACAATTTAAGCAATTTCAATTCAATTTACTGAAATTCGGATCATAATTATATGGAAGTTGATTTATGGGACAAAATTAGGGTTTTATGAGCTGTGATGTCAGTAATAAATGCTTGTACCTGGGGAATTAGGGTTTCGTGTAGCTGTCGTTTTAATTTTTGTTGTTTTTCCGGTGTTTGGTTTAATTTTCCGGCGTAAATGGCGGCAAGAGGTCGCAAGAAGGGAGGAGATCAATCGGCTTATTGTTTTAGCTGCCGAAGAAGACGATCAAGCCTATATTGATACTAATATCAGCTTTTTTGGTGCTGAAACGGCGCCGTTTAAGCCGCCTACGCGCGCGGTGGTTCCGAGGAGTCGTGTTTGCGTTGTTTGTTTTACTCCTACCTCGAATCGTTGCTCTAGATGCAAGTCGGTTCATTACTGGTATATTTTTCGGAATTTAATTGTTATTTTGAAAAACGTATACAATCAAATTGACGTATTTTTTATGCCTGATCGGAATTGTTGTATTGACTGTTCGAGTGATATGTTTACACTTGCTTTATTGTCGTAGAATTTAGGTTTATGTTTTTTTGTGGTTAGTCAAGTAGGAGTTGTGAAGATGTTAATTAGTTAGGTTGAAGTTGTAGATAAGAGTTCAGCGATTGAAATTTTGAGAGATTTCGGATTCCGTGTGATTTTGGACGAGGAATTTATGAAGGAAGTTGTTATTTTAGGTGAAGTTCTGAAATTTTGTTGCAAATTAACAATCTTTAGGATTTTGTGTGAGGAATTAATGGAGTTGTTGCGAGTCATTGTCGTTGAAGGTTTATTCCTATTTATTAGGATTAAGGATGTGCTATTGATTACTAGTTAAGTAGGTTGATTTTTGGCATCAAATAATATTACAGTGAAGAAATTGCATAGTTTTTCGAGGTTTATATAGAGTAATCTTAGAGATTATAGTAGACTGACTACCGGTTTCTTAAGAGCAGTTTTGAAGCACCTTGAGTAAGTAAAGGAATAATCTTGGAGCTGAAGACAGCTGCAATTTGTGTTTATCGCTAATGTTAGGAAAGAAGTAGTTTTATGAGGCTGGTGATAGGATTCTTGGAAATAGATTTGGTGTTATTTTGAGCTTAGTGTGATCGGTGATTTGAGGGATCAGTGATTGAGGAAAACCGATTCTGATGTTTCAAAATTTGACTGCAATACAGGAATTTTATAGCCTTAGTAGATGAAATGTATCATCCTCCAAAGTATAACTTAGTGGCTTTTATTCGAGATATGAAGTATTTCTTGTCGTTGGCTATCCTTTGTTTGTTACTTACCTTTCTTGTTGTTTACCTAATTCTTATCACCCCGGTTTGACTCATCCGACCAAAAGCTTGATAATGCAGCACATTCGGAGTATTCAATACCTAGACAAATTTGAGTTGAACCATTGTAGTTTTGAGAGATTACGGATTTTGTGTGCTTTTAGACGGGGGAGTTTATGAAGTTTGTTGCTATTTTAGGTCAAGTTCTGAAATTTTGTTGCTTTAATTGGAAATTTTGTTGTGATTGTTGGGATTTAGTGTGACGAATTGACGGAGTTGTTGCGAGTCATTGTCATTGAAGGTTTATTGCATCAACCAATATTACACCGCGTTGTTAAGGTTTTATATTTAGTGATCGTCCGGGTTTCTTAAGAACAGTTTTGAAGCACTGTGTGTAAATGAAAGAACAATCTTGGAGCTGAAGACAACTGCAATTTGTGTTTTTTCGCGGTTGTTAGGAAAAAGTAGTGTCATGTGGCTGTTGATAGGGTTCTAGGAAATGGATTTGGGGTTATTTTGAGCTTTAGTGTGATTGGTGATTTGAGGTATCAGCTGTCAGGAAAACTGATTCTGAAGTTTCCAAATTTAAGTGAAATTGTGAGTTTTGTAGCCTTAGTAGATAAAATGTATCATCCTCCGGAATATAACTTTGTGGTTTTATGCGGGATACTAAATATTTCTGGTTCATTTGACTGGCTGACTATCCTTTGTTTGTTACTTACCTTTCTTGTTGTTTATGTAATACTTATCACCTTGGTTTGACTCACCCGACCAAAAGCTTATAATGGTGATAAGCACGGTTGTTTGGAGTATTCAATACCTCGACAAATTTGAGTTTGATAGTGAGAATCTAATGTGTAATTGATATGAATAATGTGGAATCTTCCATGAAAAATCATGGATGCAGAGTCATGTGGTTTGACCGTGTCTTCGGTTTTTTTCCACATGATTTGTCTCGGCTCTTGTTAATGCCTGACTTTTAGAGTGTTATATTTATGTGCTGGCTCTGTTAATAAAATCAGTAGTTCTTTCATGCTTGCTCACTCGATCAGTGTTCAGCTCTACAATCCGTTGTTCAGCTCTACAGTCCGTTTCCTCTGAAAAGAAAAAAGGAAGAGAGTAGTTAAGCTTATAAGATAAACAGTAACATTTTTTTTTTTTTGCATTATGTTTTAAATTTCAGTTCTGGCAAGTGCCAAATTGTTGATTGGAGACAAGGTCACAAGGATGAATGTTATCCATCACCAGCCAACTCTGAGTTAAATGATGAAGCCAATGCTTTAAACCAGTCTTACTCTGATGAACATGCAACCCAGATTGAGATTGATGGATTAACAGGTGATGAACACGGCCAAACTGCTGCATTCTCTTCTTCATACATATCTGCAGAGGATGGGGATGCTGCAATTGACAGTAATGTATGTGTAGAGGAATCTCGTCCATTCTCAGTACATCACGACAGTGCAGTACCATTTCGGCTGCCTCCTGCTTTCCCTGGTCGTGACACATGCATCAATGATTCTTCCTCAGATGATGACTCTGTGCACAATCTTAATTCTGAGTCATGCGATTCATCTTCCACATTTGAAAACTTTGAGACTGCTACAAGTGATGGGCAAATGGAGCAAATTAAACCCTTGGAAGAGAAGTCCTACATGGAGTCTTATACAAGGGTGGATTCTGTTGGTGGTGTTTATGCTTCACATGATCTAAGGGATGACAATCCCAGTGGGAAGATACATTCTTCAAGTTTGAGGGTTAGTCACTCTGTCAAGAATGCTGTTGAGCCTTCGGTTTCTACAACTGGTTTCTGGGATGGAATTCTTGACACTAGCAGAACCAAGACATATGTTCCTAACAATAATGTCAAGCATAAACCTGTTGGAGCTGGTCTCGAAAAGCTTACAGACTTGAAGTCCACTGTGAAGTCTGACACAGTACATAATATTCCTCGCGCAGCATGGACTGCCAACAAGGAGTCTGCGGCCGCAATAAGACGTCAGAACTCAACATTCTTGAGTTCGAAGGAGCCTGGCACCAGGACAATAGGGGCTAATGAACGTCGTGTTAAGTTTAATGTTGTATCTGATACTTCAGTAGGTATTAGCTTGCCATCTAGTTCCCCTAGAGCAAATGACTTGGAGAACAATAACCACGACACACAACCATCGTTGGCATCCCAAAAGGCGGGCTTTTCTCCAGAGCAGTCAGATGGTTTTTCATCATCTGACTTGAAGGGGGTTGCACTGAATACAAAGTCTGAAAAAGCTTTTGGTGAGCAGCTTAGAGCTCCAAGGTCATCAAAACCGGGTGATGGTGCTGTAAACGATGCCAAGAAGGTTGGTGCTGTGGACATGTACCTTTTTTCATTTTGCTTTATATGATTCTGCAATGGTACTGATTAAAATGTGGATTTGGCAGGCAGTGGTTGCTTATGATATGTTTGTTAAGCTCTATCATTGGAACAAGGTGGATTTTCTTCCATGTGGCCTAATAAATTGTGGCAACAGGTGATTTTTTGTTCGTGCTTTCTTGTAACTTGTCTCTTCATCTAGTGATATATAGATGTCGGGGCTCTCCTTTTTATTGTAGATACCAGATCCAATATTTGTACGCCAAGGTTCTTTTTTGTTTTCCCAATTTCCTATAATTGTCCAATACCCCTTGGGTCCCCACACACCTGGGTAGAATGTCAAACCCGTTAGCTTGTCTTAATTAAAATTGTCCGGAACTTGTAACATGATCTGACATTTCCTGTTTTGTTTTTCAATTTTTTTTAAACTTTAGAGGTCCGCATGGGTATAGTTCATTACTGTATTCATTTATTTTGTGAATTATCACCTATTCTGATCTGAAATTTTTTTTCCCTCTAGCTGCTATGCCAATGCTGTACTACAGTGTTTGACATTTACTCCTCCCCTCACTGCGTATTTTCTTCAAGGGCTTCATTCCAAAGCATGTAAGTGTTCGATACGATTCTAAGTTTTACACAGCATGCCCGCCTTTCACTTTTCCTTCCTTCTTTATTTGATTGGACCCCTCTCAATTTTGAATCCGTTTTGACAGGTGTGAGAAAAGAATGGTGCTTCACTTGTGAGTTGGAAAGGTTGGTTTTGAAGGCAAGGGACTTCGGGTATCCACAATCTCCTATAGGCATATTATCCCAAATACACAAGCTTGGTAGCCGTCTTACTAATGGAAGGGAAGAAGATGCTCATGAGTTTCTAAGGTAAGCTATTACATTTGCACTTTCATGTTCTGATCATAGAGGTAAGAATAAAATGTGAATGACTGGATATTTCTTCATAGGTATGCTATTGAAACAATGCAATCTACCTGCCTCCGAGAAGCAAAGGTGAAGGATTTTAGCTCGCTGGAAGAAGAAACAACATTAATAGGGTTAACTTTTGGAGGTTATCTTCGCTCAAAGGTAGCAATGTTGTACAAAGAGTGGTGCAACCAGCTCGTTTTACTTTGCTCGCAAAATACCCTTTTAACACTTCTCCTCGTCTTTTTTTTCTGTCTCTTGTTGTAGATCAAATGCACAAGGTGCAATGGAAAATCTGTGAGGCAGGAAAGAATGATGGATTTGACCGTGGAGATTGAAGGAGATATAGAGACCTTGGAAGATGCTTTGCGACAGTTCACAGGAACTGAGAGTCTTGATGGAGAAAACAAGTATCGCTGTGGCAGGTTACTGGTTTTGCCTTTTGACTGTTCTTTGGTCTGGAATGAGGAAATTCTGGGCATCTCAATGTTTTAGTGTGGTTTGAAAATATGGAGAAACTTAGCTTTGTGTGTATTCTTTTAACATGTTAGTCCTTAGCTGACGGCTGCAAGGCATTTTTTTTCTCTCTTAATCTATGTGTTTTTAACTTGAGGCAGATAGAGTATTAATATATGACACCCTGATAGTTAAGGTAGATCAGTTAAGGCTCACTAGAAGGAAACAAGGGAAGTACTCTAAAATCTAAATCCTGCCCTCTATTTTGCTCTTAAAATTTGCTGCCCTTGATTGATAATATCCGAGACTGCGGCTTTTATTTTGTTACCTTATTAAGTATAGAAAGTGATCATTTAGACAAATCATTACAGTATGTGTACATTTTAAATTTTCTGGTTGTCTTATTTCATACAGTAGTCATTTTACAAACCTTGTAACATGTCGACAAATGCTAGTCTTTTGGTCTTTCGTTCAAGTGTGAGTAAACCTCATGACGGGAAAAGAGGGATATGAATTTCCTAATTTACTTTTGCAGAAAAGATAAGATCTGATGATCTGAACTATTTGTTTCATATAGGTGTCAATCTTATGAGAAAGCAAAGAAGAAATTGGATATACTGGAGGCTCCCAATATCCTTACCATTGCATTGAAGCGGTTTCAAGTAAATTCTGATAATTTGTATACATACCTTGCAAGGTTTTTTTGTCTCACGTTAGTAATCAATTCCTCATTACAATACCATATTTTTTTTTCTATTTTCCAGTCAGGTAGTTTTGGTAAACTCAATAAGTTAATCCGATTCCCGGAGATTCTAAACCTTGCGCCATATATGAGGGCAGGAAGCGACACGACACCCATTTATAGACTTTATGGAGCTGTAGTTCACCTGGATACTATGAACGCATCCTTCACGGGTCATTATGTTTGTTACATTCGGAATGCTCAGAAAAAGTGGTTCAAGATTGATGACAGCACGGTATGAATTTTGCGCATTCGTGGGTTTTTTTTGTAAATAAATAAATTACAATGTCAGTGTTTCTTTCTCGTACCAATTGAAGCTTTTTATCACACCTTATAAGTGTCGGAAAAAAATGACAATGCCGCTGCCGGAGGGAAGTCTTATTTGCTACCTCTGTATATCACTTGTGGTCTCTTTTTTTTATTACCGAGAGATTTTAAACTATCTTGTGATTTGCTAATTTGTTTCCAATTCATGCACCATGAAGCTTTTTACAATGTGTTGTTTGTTGGAACAGGTGAAGCATGTGGATTTGGATCAAGTCCTGAGTGTGGACGCATACATGCTCTTTTACTCGAGGTATTATTAACTTCTACTTAATCTAACATTAGATTTTGGCAATAAGATTTGAGACTTGTATTGTAATATTTTTCTTGTCTCAATTATCTTGGAGCATTAATCTCGTTTATCTGTCATATTTTGGATTGGAATATATTTCTAACAGTCATCATCTGACGTTGTGTTTTATATAATCTTATACTATCTGAGTTTGAACTCTGACTTTTCGTTACTTCGTTACCAAGAAATGTTTTATGCGTTGAACATCAACGGTATATATATGAATGTTATTATGTTTTTAGCTGGAGTTCAATACTAACTAATGTTCAATAAAACATTAACCCATTCACTAGGATGTTCTTTTTGCTTTCATTTGGTGCTGATATTAAGCTTGTTGCAGGTGCTCACCGCGTGCCCCTAAATCAATAAGAAACATGCTTATTTCCCGTGATTTATCAAAAAAAATTACAAACCAAGCACTCCATACTTCACAGAGCCATGGCAGCATTAGTACTTCACGACAAAGATTCCCAGATGACTTGGTCAATCTTGCTTATATTCCTCAAGATGAATCCAGGCACCCGCTACCCAACATTCATGAGGCTGACTCTTCAAGTGACAATTCTTCGGTGTTTAGTCATTCAGATGTATCAACTAGCACCGACAGCTCTCGAGAATCAAATGGCACCGATGAATTTTCCGAGTTTTTCTTCGGTAACAATGGGTTTTCCAGGTCATCAGATTTAGACACCTCATCCTCCTCATCGTCCTCGTCTTCTCCCCTATACATGAAGCGTTCTCCTCTTTCCAATTCCAAGAGGTACGCTTCAGCCCTTCCTGAACATAATGTTCTGCAGACTGACAACGGCAAAGCACGCAATGAGCCTTGTGGTGTCACATTTTTGAATTCTAACAGTAGTAGTCAAGTTAGGAATGAACGAGTAGTAAATATTAGTAGTAGTGAGATTGACGCCAAAAGATTAGGAATGGCTAACCCCCTGGATAACGGTAAATCAGGTGTACATCTAAGACGATCATCGAGAAGAAAACCAGATTAAGTCTTTTCTCAATATAATTGCTGAATGCTAGCCTTCCCCTCATGGTCGTTTAATCATTTCGGGGAAATGTGTCTGGAGATATTGTATGTATGTATGTTTTACTATTGCCTTTGTAATTTAATGAGAGGATAGAATGAAAAATGAAATTTTGGGTACTTTTCTGAATGCTACTCTTCGTCTTTCGCACACTTCATATTGGCAGTGATCAACTTTTCCTAATTCTTAAACAGTTTTGTTACAACATATTGTTAATGTTCCCATCATTAAATGTCGTCTATAACATGGAATGAGGTTGTCGACTTGTCGTATGTCGTATAATAGTCTTATTTGACCTTTTGCGATTACAATCATTTAGAGTTGAATTTAAACGAGCACAAGCACAAGTGCAAATGTCTTCTATTAAAGGTTCCCCCTCCTGCCCTTCATGTTCAACTTTGTTGTGGGTCTGATACTTATCCCCTTCCCTTATACAGTAGTAAGTATCAACCATGTTTTTCTTCGTAGGCGTCATCGTCCTTCAGTCATGGTTTTATTTTTATTGTCAAAGCAGTTGGGCTCACATATCTTGACTATACACGCTAAACACGCCCATGCCTCGTTTCTTCTTTGTGCTGTAGTGCTCAAGTAATATCGTGCAGGCTTGTTCATCTGTACGGATTACGATGCATGTAGTTGTGCATCATGTGTATTTGCTTTGCGACCTCTGGGATTTCGGTTTGGAGTTTGATCATCATACCCCTATTATTACCACCTTCAGGCTTCAGGTAGACTAGGGCTGATCGCCTGATCTAGTAAATGACCGACCTCTATAAGCTTATTATAGACTTGAGTTGGACTTCAGAATAACATAAACCTTGAATAGATCCAGAATTTGATCGAATCTTGTTTTACCCTAAATAACTAAGTTAAAATTGCGCCTGATTTTGCACATCTACTACGGAGTACATGTACAAACACGAGTTGAAGTGACGTGAACGACCCTATCCGTGGTCACCTACTTGAGCTAGTGTACTGGGCAGTTCCTTTGTAACAAGTTAATAACACTAGTGATTAACTCAAACAGAAAATAACCCAATTAAAAATCTCTAAATATCCAAAATAACCCGACCCGATTGAGACAATGTCATTGCCAAATCTACGTACAAGTGTACACAAAATGAAATGAGAAAAACCCTACAAAAAAAGCCATACAGTCCTGCAGTCAAATATGTCCCCTACGCCACTTGGGCCAACAAGGACATATCAGCAACGTCTTGCAATACTCATCCATTTGAATACAATTATCTTAACCCCACATTACCATAAAAAAACAGTAAACAACTATACCTAAAATACAAATTTTCACCAAAGTGGCTTGAGTATAGTGGAGCGTGGGAGTGTCTCAAAGCGTTGCAATATGACAACGAATTGAGAGGTCCCGGGTTCGACTCCCTACACGGGAGTGATGCGGTATTACCTGTCATCAAGGGCAACCTTGATGTCTTACCTGGTCTCCGGGCTTGCAGGGTGTTCGAGTGTTCCCTTGAGTCACCAAAAAAACAAAAATACAAATTTTCATTTGACATTTACAATCTTGTGACGTTTCACAATACGTTTGAAGTAAGGACAAAAATAGAAGAGGTTATGAAATGTTAAAAATATCTTTTCGTCACAAGTAATATAGCTGTACCTAAAACAGTCGGAGTTTTAAAAATTTGGTATGGATGAGAAGCAAATGTTGTCTTATGATTGCGTATAATAAAACCCGCCTCCTCCATGCTTTCATATTCTATGTATGGACCAACAAAATAAAGGACACACGTATGAGTTATGATGCTTAAATTTTGTGCACATGTACTTTCTTTCATGTTCTTTTCTATCTTTCACTGGGAGTGCCCACTTCAATTTATGATAACACAAATTCTCTTTTCTGAACGGCGTATGCCGTAAGTTTGCGACAGATCAAGTACTATCATGTGGCAGATAAGACTAAAACAGAATGGCTAGAAAGTAACAGTCTATCTTCCCTCAAAAAACTCAGAATGAATTTGCATGTAGTTTTACAGAAATTCATAGAATTCTTAGGTATTTAGTCATTCAAAGTAGCTGGCCTAACTTCACAAGAACGTGAACAACAAAATAGTTACTCCATTGCATGTTTCCACCCAACTTAAACAGTAAACAGTAAACAGTAAATTAAAGAGTGCACCGTCCAAAGTTGAAGTCCAACATTTGCCAACTTTTTATGATCATGGTTGTTTGAATTTAAACTTTAAGGTCAAGTAAATAAGCCACACATAATAACAATCGAATAATTAAAGCCGCAATTAGTGACGGTTTTTTGTCGAACTATGGAGTCAAAAGCACCAACATTACCTTGTTAACAATCCAAATTTGCACCCGATTTGTTTTGTTTGTGTTAGGATTTTGGTGCCTCGTTTCACCACTTTTGTAATCCTTTATCCTTTTGAGTTTTGGCCTTGTTCTTTTTGTTTTTGGTGACGAGTGAATATCACACAGGGTGACAGGCTTGAAGATTAGAAGATATAGATTTGAGCCATAAAGATTTCACAAGATTGCTCTTAGGTAGGCTTGAACCTGAGTGTCTTGAAATTTCACCCAAATTTTAACTACTAGACTTCACCCTTATGTTTTTTTTTTTTTTTTTTTTTTTTTTTTTTGTTCTTTTGAGAAACTTCTATGTAAAATTCTTGCGTATATGTGAGAACTTTCAACAAACGAGGGTTTTTGAGAAATTGAAAATCAAAATATGAATTGTGTTTTTAGTATCACAACTTCGTATAATGCCTCATGGTATGATGATTACCGACTTAATTGTTCCCCCGAATGGTAGAAAGGTTTCACCTTTGCACACGTCTGATACACATCACGCACTTTCGTTGTTACACTATACATGGTTATTCAAGACGGTAAACTCGAGTGTTTTGACCCTCGGCTATGGACCTCAATGGCTCAATATACTCGTTAGTCATTACTCAACACGAAGTGTCATTGCGACACATGAGCTAGTACGATAGTAAAGAAAAGTTAAAGGTCCCTCACCAAGTCACAAGGTTACTTGATCCACATCCTTTAAACGAGATGGCATCTTATTATCCATAGTACTTCTATAAGTAGACCTTATTACTCAAGGTGACCAGAAAGAAGTTACCCAAAGAGGCAAAAGCATTAATAAACTTGATGTTCCTAAAATGAACCTTTAAAAAGTGATCCCACACATTACACATAGATGATACATCGCCCCATCCACATAAAATCCCACACACTAAAAAACAGAAGATGCTTCTTGAAATGTGTAAGGATGGGATAGGAATGGTTCATGGGGTCATCTCCATCTCATATTGGTGTCCCATCTCCGTTTTTTTTTTTCAAAAATATCCATTAAAACCCTCCTAACTATTCGTCCCGTTTCCGACACTTGTCGAACACACACCTAAACATGTCAAAAAAAATTGATTAAAAGTGATTTTGGGTGAAAAATGAGAATTAATTATATAATCAAGGTCAAATTAACTTTCACTTATTTAAATTTAATCTCAAATGCATTACAAAACTAAAATCATACTACGTACATTAAATAGCCCTAAATTTCATGGGATATCATATCACGTGTTCGTGTCCGTTTCAGTGCTATCTAGAAGTATTGTGTTTCATACATTAAAAGTCGAAAATTAGAGTCAAACTACGGTGTTGGAGATTACACAAAAGAAACACCGAAGATATTATTTGTGTTTCATACATTAAAAGTCGAAAATTAGAGTCAAAGTATTGTGTTTCATACATTAAAAGTCTGAAACAATTTTTACAATTTTAAGAATAAGAAGTCTCTTTCAAAATGGATATTATCTGTTTTGAAATTATAATAGAATAGGTTAAATGATCTACCAATGTGTATAGATAAGACAAGTTTTTTGCTAATATTTATGCATTTTATTTTGGTCTTATCTATCTATGCAATTATAGTGTAATTTGACATGTCTTAAGCTCCAAACGAAACGAGATTTTGTGTTTCAAGAAAGAGAGAAAAATAAAGAAAGAAACGAGGCAAAGTACAAAAATAAGCAAGAAGAAGAAACCAAAAAAAGGAAAAAGAAAAAGACGTATGAATAAAACTCCTGCAATTAAAGTTCTGGTAATTTCAACGACACATCAAATCAAATTACCCCATTTACTCTCTATCTATTTTAAAAGCTCAAAAATCAAAAACAAAACTTGCTTGCATCGCTCATCCGAAAGGATGAGATAGGTTAGTCCTATCCCAGAGGATCAATCTAGTATTCTTACCTTATCAA